>APFE030994112.1:0-23290 GCA_000404065.3 Pinus taeda
AACAAATAAAAAAAAACAAAAAAACTTATTTAGTAGCTCATAAGTGAATGCTACTTGTATAAAAAAAATATAAATCATCCAACAGGGTTTTGGGTGTGTGTTATATTCTTTCCATGACTACCCCATGGGCCGGATGCAGCGGGGGGGTCACAAGGGGGTCGTCGCCCCCCTATTGGGGGGTATGCACGGGGGGGTAGACCCCCTACACGGGGTCTGAAGCAGTGGCCCTGGAAAAAAAATTGGATCCTATATTAGGTGGGTGGACCTACCTATGGTTTTGTGCATGGATTACGCACATGGTTTTGGGCATGATGTTTTTTTGTCCATGGTATTTTGTAGATCCGGTCAAGGGACCTACGGTTAAGCTGTAATCAAGTATTAATGGATTGGGTTTTATGGATGCCTTGGCATGTATATATATGTATTGTAAAATTGAAAGAAATATAATGAAAATTCAATATGGTAGTCCCAGTTTTGGGATTCAGGGGAAAATGTTTGTGTATATCTATTTTATGTTTTATGCTCTCACCATTGTTTATTTTATTGTTTTTAGAATTCATATGTAAGTAATTTATGTACAGTATTAAAAACCTATATTTTGTATCGGATTTGTTTTGGCTTCAAGGGGATGCCTTTGCTGCTGAGGGGTTTTTCTCAGGCTTGTGGTAGACCCTTTTCAGTGGGAGATCTGCGAGGTCAATTCTTGTGGTGAAAGAAGATGACGAGCAATGGAATGATATAGATCGAGAAATTTGATGGTCAGAGTTTTGAGTTGTGGAAACTCAATATGGAGGATTTGTTGGTGGATAAAGATCAATGGATTGCCATAGATTTGGGTACTAAACCAACAATAATGTCAGGTGAAGACTGGGTGAAGTTGTATCGGAAGGCAAAGAGCACAATATAGTTGTGTATGTCAGATTTAGTATTGTTGAATGTATGAGGGGAAGCTTCGGTGAAGGCTTTGTGGGACAAATTAGGGACTTTTTACCAATCTAAGTCTCTGGTGAATAAATTATTCCTACAGAAAAAGTTGTATAACCTGAGGACAAAGGATGGAAAGCCAGTGATAGAGCATCTGCACACCTTTAATACTGTCGTAATCTAGTTGTTATCCGTTGATATAAAATTTCAAATGAAGATAAGGGTAACAGTTTGTTGTATTCTCTACCAAATTCATTGAATAGTCTAGTTTTTCAATAGATAGCAATGTGACTACCTTGTGGTTTGATGAAATAGACTCATCCTTGTTGTCGGAGGAGATGAGAAGCAAAAATATGGAGGGCCATAATGGTGATGCCTTTTCTGTAGAAGGATGGTCCCATAATAGAAACAAATATAAGTCCTTGAGTGGGAGATATAAATCTAGACAGAGATCTAAATCTTCAGGGAAGCCTATAAAGGTGTGCTCGAAATGAGGAAAGGAAGGACATTTCAAAAGGGACTATAACTCTGAAGCTCTTGAGAAAGGAAAGGGATCTGATCATGTTTCTTCTGTAGAGGTGAAAACCACCTCAGATGATGATGGAAATGTGTACTTGGATTCTTCTTCAAGTACACATGTAGATCATGAGGCATGGTTGATTGACTCGGGTGCATCCTTTCACTTTACTCCCCATAGAGACTAGTTCTACAAATATGAGAAATATGATGGTGGTGATGTCTTCTTAGGGGATGACAGGAAGACTAGAATCATTTGCCATGGAAAAGTCAAGTTGAAGTTGCAAGGTGGAAGGATTAGAACACTTCTAGTTGTTCTGCATATTCCTGCATTAGCCAAAAACATAATTTTTGTAAGCAAGCTAGATGATGCAAGTGTAAAAATAGTGTTCGAGAAAGGTACCTGCAAGATGGTCTGGGGAACATTGGTATTGATGTGGAGAGTTGATATTGGAACTCTGTAAAACCTTCAGGGTACATTATTATTGATGGGTGCAATGGTTCTATGGTTTCTGAAAGTGGAGCAGAAAATCTAGTGGTCTCTGGAGAAAAGACCATGTTATGGCATCAAAGTCTTGGACATATTAGAGGGAAGAGCCCTCAAATACTTCATGGCAATGGCATGGTAGAAGGCGTGTCTAATTTCTCTCTGGATTTTGATTTCTGTGAAAATTGTGTATATGGGAAGCAAAATCAGGTGAGTTTCCCCTCTGGTGCTAAGACGGCGAAACAAATATTAGAGCTTGTGTAGAGTGATGTGTTTGGACCTGTGACAGTTCCATCACTGGAAAAGTTTGTGTACTATTTATCATTTAAATATGACTTCTCAAGAAATACATGGATATATTTCCTCAGGTAGAAATCTGAATTCTTTGATAGGTTTAAAGAATTTAAGGCTCTGGTGTAAAACCATACAGAGAAGAAGATAAAGGTGCTTAGGATAGATAATGGTGGCGAATTTTGCAAGAAATAATTTGAAAAGTTATGTAAGAAGTGTGGTATAGCACAACAAAAGACTACTCCATACACACTTTAGAAAAATGGAGTTGCAGAAAGAATGAACAGAACATTGATGAAAAGGGAAAGAAGCATGCTTAGTGATGTTGGGTTAGCATAGGAATTTTGGGCAGAGGTAGTGGAGACTGCATGTTACTTGGTCAACAGATAACCTTCATCAGTGTTGGAGGATAAGGCTTCACAAGAAGTATGGACTGGTAAGAAACCCTCTCTTTCACATCTAAGGGTATGTGGATGTGATGCATAGGCACATGTTCCAAAGGAGAAAAGAACAAAGTTGGATAGTAAATCTGAAAGGTGCATCTTTATTGGGTATAAGGATGGTTTAAAAGGTTATAAGCTTTTGAACCCAGAAACAAGGAAGGTTGTGTACAGCTGAGATGTGGTGTTTAGAGAGGTGAAAGATGTTATTAGACATGAAGTCCTACCAAAGAAACCTGCGAAGATATTCTTTAAGCTAAAGGAGGAAAAATCAGACTCTGCAGCAGAAGAGGAATCAGAAGATGAAGAGCCACAAACTCCAATTGTGAGAAGATCAATTCGAGAAAGAAGGCAACTAGAAAGGTATAGTTCATCTAATTTTTGTTCAAATTTTGCTTTATTTATTACTGATGATGATCCCATAACTGTGAGGGGAGTAGTAGATTCAGAGGATGGTAAACTCTGGAGAGAGGCCATGGTTGAAGAAATGTCATCTTTGCACAAAATTGAGGCTTGGGAACTGGTGGATTTTTCAGCTGAAATGAAACCCATTGGAAGAAAATGGTGTTTAATAAGAAGATTAATGTAGAAGGCAAGGTCGAGAAATTCAAAGCTCTGTTGGTAGAAAATGGTTATTCTTGGGTGCAGGGAATTGATTTTGGTTATATTTTTTCTCCTGTTTCCAAGGTAACTTCTATTAGATTACTTTTATTTGTTGCTGCTGCTTTTGATTTTGAGCTAGAACAAATGGATGTGAAGACAACATTTATGCGCGGGGATATGGAAGAAGAGATCTACATGAATCAACCTAAAGTCTTTGCAGTGAAGGGTAAGAAAGAACTAGTATGGAGGTTAAAAAAGTCTCTGTATGGGTTAAAACAGTCACCAAGGACGTGGTATCAGAAATTTGATTCATATATATGGGGGCTTGGCTTCATCAAAAGCAAAGTAGATCACCGTGTGTATTTTAAATTAATTAGTGACCATGTTATTTATTTGGTCTTGTATGTGGATAATATGTTTCTAGTTGGAAATGACAAAGAAATTATCTATGATTTGAAAACCCAATTGTCCTCCAAATTCAACGTGAAATACCTTGGTGCTACAAACTATATTTTGGGCATGGAAATTAAACGAGATCGAGCAAAGAGGAAGCTCTGGTTAAACTAGAGGAAGTATGTTGAGGCAATATTGCAAAGGTTTAATATGCAGGATAGTAAATTGGTGAAGGTTCCTAATCCTATAAGTTTAAAGTTATCTATTGAACAAGTCCCAAGAGATAAGAAGAGGAAGAGGACATGTCTCATGTTCCATATGCAAGTGCAGTTGGTAGCCTGATGTATGCAATGGTTTGTACTAGACTAGACAGTGCACATGCAGTGGGAGTATTGAGCAGGTTTATGTCAAAACCAGGAAAGGAGCATTGGACAATAGTGAAGCGAGTTTTCAGGTATTTTCATGGCACTAGTGATTATGATTTGTGCTATCAAGGATGACTAGGATTTGGACAAAGTTTTGGACATCCGTGGCTTATTTGATGTAGACTAGGTTGGAGATCTGGATCAAAGAAGATCTACAAGTGGCTATGTGTTTAACTTATTTGGAGGTGCATTCAGTTGGATGAGCAATAGGTAGTCTGTAGTGGCACTTCCAACTACAGAAGTAGAATACATGGCAACCACTCATGCAAGAGAGGAAGGAGTTTGGTTGCAAAGATTGTGTTCAAGTATGGGGTTAGTACAACGAGCTATAAGAATAGATTGTGATAGCGAAAGTGCAATTTTCTTAGCATAGAACCCTACTTATCAATTAAAGACAAAGCATTAGGGTACTTTTGAGGTCTAAAGTGGGCCTCATAAGAAAAATGTACAACCAAAATAAAATTTATAAGAACCAATAGGATTCAAGATGATGATGTCAACCATGGGGGATGATTCACCACTTTTGGAGTAAAATGTAAAAAGAGTAAAAAATAATAAAATAATAAAACTTCTTTTTCAACTCGTATTTTCAACTTATCTCCCTAAGGTTTTACTCAAGCTTCGAATGATAGTACTAATTGGATGCAGAATTTAATTCCTCATCCAACGAGTAGCCATGTTTCATACTTTTGATAGACAACGCTACACGAAAAATCAGAAATACATGAAAAACGTGATTACAATCACGTTTTTCATGTATTTCTCATTTTTCGTGTAGTAGGGTCCATCGAAAGTTTGTAACATGGGTACTTCTTAGATGAGGAATCAAATTTTGCATCCAACGAGTGTTTCTACTCAGAATTTGAGTAAACACATAGGGAAATAGGTTGAAAATACGAGTTGAAAAAATAGTTTTTTTTTTCCCTCTCAACTTTGATTATATAATGTAATCTTATTTTATTATTTCCACTATTATTTTATAATTTCCTTAAGAGGCCCATTTCAGACCTCAAAACTCCCCTAATGCACATTGATGTTTAGTATCACTTTGTGAGGGATATGGTTGAGGAAAAAAAGGTGTTGCTCGTAAACCTAGACACTTTGAAGAATACTGCAGATGAATTAACAAAGTCTGTGAGCACTGAGAATTTCTCTTGGTGTAGAGAAAGAATGGGCATTGTAGGGGCTGGATCGATGACTATGCTCTCCTTTGTCCCCCTGTGGAAAGAAACCAACAACTGGGAGAATGTTGGGTGTGTGTTATATTCTTTCCACGACTACTCGACGTGCTTGGGGGTCACAGGGGAGATGGTAGCCCCCTCGTAAATTGCATCAGGCGTAGTAGGGGGCCACAGGGGGGTGGTTGTCCCCCTGTCGGGGGTTACACAAGGGGACAGTAGCCCCCCACACAGGGTCCAGGGCAATGCCCCGGGAAAAAAAATTGGACCTTATATTAGGTGGGTAGACCTACCTATGGTTTTGTAATGGATTTTTCACATGGCTTTGGGCATGATGGTTTTCTTTCCATGGTATTTTGTAGATCCGGTGAAGAGAACTACGGTTAAGTTCTAATCGAGGGTTTATGGATGCTTTTACATGTATATATATGTATTGTAACATTGAAAGGAATATAATGAAAAATCAATCTGGTATGCATGGCTTTGTGATCCAGGGGAAATTTTTGCATATATCTATTTTATGTTTTATGCTCGCGCCATTGTTTATTTTCTATTTTTTAGAATTCGTATGCAAGTAATTTCTATACAGGGTTAGAAACCTACATAGAGTGAAGCTTGGTAGAAGATTTATACCATAGGGAAAACCTAAACAAAGAAAACCCTATATCAATAACCCTTCGGGCAATGTCTCTAGCCCAAGTGAACTAAGTAAAATAAAGGAGGAGGCTCACACCTACTCTAATACAATGTTAGAGATCCATAGAAAAAGGAGAAGATCGATCAAAACCAACAACAAAATTTTGATCCAACAAGCCCTAAATTTGTAAAATTAGAAGATGAAACACAACTAGTGTGTAAGCAAGAAGATAAAAAATCACGAGAGAGAGAGAGAGAGAGAGAGAGAGAGAAATCCATGCCCATACCCACAACAATACTTGAAAGAAAAATCCACCATCAAGAGAGATCCCAACAAATGATATACGTGCCCATAGTGTAAGAATAAGGAACTTATATTAGTGATCAAAATGATATTACAAATGAAAGCTAAGTTTATACACAACTCAAATGAGCTTACCTCACGAGAAGTTGTCAACCCACAATGATGACTAGGTCAGCATTAACGGTCTGGGTATAAAATAATTGAGTGTTGACTAGGTTGGCTTTAAGTTAGACCTTGCAACACGATAATAATGATACAAAGTGAAGTTAGCCTTGGCCTTAAGTAAATATTACAACATCATCTCAATAGTAATGTTAATAAAATTTTACCTGAGATAGACATACCCATACCCATAATAGTACTTGAAAGAGAGATTCAACATCAAAAGAGATCCCAACACAACATCTATGTTCCCATAACCTAAAGAATAAGGAACTTTTATTAGCAATAAAAATAATATTACAAATTTACAAATGACAGCTGAGTATATACACAACTCAAAGGAACTTTCCTCAAGAGAGGTTATGGACACACTACAATGATTAGGTCAACATTAATTGTTTAGGTATAAAATAATTGAGTGTTGACTACGTTGGCCTTAAGCCAAACCTAGTAACAAAATAATAATGTTTACAAAGTGAAGTCATCCTTGGACTCAAGTAAAGCTTCAACATCATCTCAACAGTCATGTTAATAAAATTTTACCTCAACGAGGGGTGTCTTATAGATAGTAGGATAATGACATATTGCAATGTCCATTTATCTCCTAAGGTTATTCTACATATGGTGAACCCCAATGTTAAGGGAAGAAATATGATAAGTCCAATTAGTTGAAAGTATGAATATCCCTAGTTTGTTGGTATTCCAACTTCAAATCTTATAAATTTTCATAATTTTGCATTCTCAAAAGCCTACGATCCCTTCAAGGATGGTGAACTAGAGAGTGGCCTGGGCCACTGGCAGGACCACTATGAGCGAATTTGTATGTGGCTAGCTAATCATGATCAAAAGTTCACATAGAGATGGTGCAGGCATCCCAAACCAAGGTGAACACGTGGGTGACTAGTATGCATGGAGTCAAGTTTAAGCCCTAACCTTTGACAACTAAATTAGAAAATGCATTCATTACCCATGCATAAGAAAATATTAGGGTACCATTTTGAGAGGCTAAGTTGCTCCCAAGGAATTATAACGAAACCCTATTTTAGGTCCTTGTCTAATGTACATCGATAAAATTCCGTTTTTAACAAAGAACGAGGGCCAAAACATGACATTTGGAATTCAACAATGATATTCAAGTTGTGGGAGTGGTTTTCATAATTGAAGTAATCCACCATATATTAATTCTACAAAGGGTGTGTTCAAACCTTAGTCTCCAATAAATCTCATAGAAGTAATTTTTATTTATTTATTTTATTTTTATTTATTTAATTAATTTATTTTGCTATGTTATTTTTATTTATTTAGATTTTGTTTTTTTAACATAAGACATTAATTTTCATACAAATAATATTCTTACATCTAAGAATTAATACAGAGAGCGAATAAATAGGACTTACAAGCTCCATCCAAATTCTATGTTCTGGTAAAGTAGCATTTGCAAGACTTGTGAATCCCAACCAGGGTGTTGGGGTGTAACTAGCCCATGATCCTTTGATACCAACTTTGCCATATCTTATTTCTACTCTCTACATCATACTTTTTGTTAGGGTTTCTCTAGATCTCCACCTCCCAAGGAAGACACATCCAGTACATGTTTGAAGCCCAAAGATTTGTAAAAATCAGTCTCCTAAATTTTTTATTTAAAAAAAAAAGGATTCCCACATAGGCACCAGGGCTAAGGATTTATTTAATAAATATACTTAGAATAAATAAATATGACTTACAAACTCCATCCATATTCTTTGTTATGCTAAAGTAGTGGCTGCTTGACTTATCAATCCCAAGCATGATGTTTTGGTGTAACCAAACCATGATCTTTGATACCAACTTTGCCATGGCTTCTTTCTACTTTATACATCATAGTGTTTGTCAGGGATGCCTTGGAGCTCCACCTCCCAAGGAATACTCATTTGTATACATCTTTGCACCCCAAAGAGTTATAAAAATCAATGCCCTAAATTTTTCTCTTTGAGAAACAAAGGATTACCACATAGGCACCAAGGCTTAGCAATTGTCTAATAAAGACGCTTCTCAGGGAAATTTTCATTTACATATTATTTGATGGTCTTCCATCTGATGTCATACTGCATATAATTTTACCTTTTGAACCATTAATGATGTTGAATGACCAAGTCGAATCTCGACATCTACCAACTATGTTTATTTTTTATGCCAACGAATAGCCCACATTTAGTAAAATCTTACAGACCAACCTTTTAGGAAGTAAAACATGGAAATTACAAGGAAAATGAAGCTGGTACTTATAGGACTTGAAAGACCATTTGCAACCTCTAATGGTAAGAATCCCTCATCCAAGCCATTAATTTCCTTCATCCAAGATAATGTATTTAAAACAATCACAACCCATGATAAGCACACGCTTATTATTCTGGAATCCTTTGTTTGGCCACATTACCAGATCTTTCCCATAGCTACAGGCCCTAAATTATGCACTAAGCTATCATAAATTTAGATTCTACCCTACTTTTGGTACCTTCACCTACCCACAAATGACTAGACTCATGTTCCAACCTCTCTAGAGAATTGCAGAGTAGCAGGTTTTCTTCATCATAAAACACCTCGAAATCAAAAGTCTCGATGGTTTGAACATTGTCTGTGCTCAGATAAGTGGCCTAAGTTAGTTCCTTGTCGACCATGTCCTTTTGTTGGGTCAGGGACATTGATTCCACTAGCGGGATCCTATTTCCATTCATCTCCACCCATGGAGGGCATGAACTCACTCGACCATTAAAGAAATGAATCTCAAACCATCCTCAGGATCTCGAGAGAGGCATAGTGGGTTTCTTCTTCAAAAAGACACCAACATTTTGGGTTGTGGGCTAACCATGGAAATAGGCAGCCTTATTTTTCTACTCATATCAGGCCATGCCCTGATAACCCTTGTGCGAATGATGAATCCAATTGATCATTCAACTTGTGTTAAGTCAATGCTGCAAACATTCTTTCGTAGATGTTAAATGAACAAGGAGGAGCAAGAAGGTGAAATTATACAAAATTTTAACTAGTGGTTTTCATTTTGAAAAGGGATTCTTTTTATTTTCAAATCGGTAAAAAAAAAATGTGTTGTAGAATTCCAACAACTAAGAAAATCCTATTATACAAAAATTTGATTACCTGCAACGATATCCAGATACCAAGGGCACATGAACATCAAGTCTAAAATGAAACATAGACATTGAATATATAAACTTGGAATTTTCAGTGCTACACAATTTTACAATCTTGTAAATCAATTCAACTACATACATACATACATACATACATACATACATACATAGATATATATAACCATGAATTAAATTTGCAAATGGAACATAACATAACACAAATATCTAAATCCTAAGAATAAAAATGCTCAGCTCCGATCCTCTAGTACCATCAGGATTCATCGTGTAAAAGCCCTTGGAATATTTGGAACACACGACTCTCTCAAACTTGGCTCTCAAAATTTCTGGAACCCACGACTCTCTCAAACCTATCTCTCATGTACATGAGCTCTCACTTTGATCCATCTTCCAATGGAAGCACCCCAATGCCCATCGAAATGGGCTCGACTATGCCCAAAATCTAGGAATCAATCTTGGTGTAGTTTCTCCTCATGACAAAGTCCGTCTCTCAGCCATTTGCAATACTTGGTTCAGATGGGCTCCTAAAACAATTTCCCCCTACCCACTGTCCTTTCCCATTTCAAAGCAATTCTCACAAGCCCAGACACCATTTCCTTCACAAAAGGGATTGTGAGCTATTTTTTATTTAAGATAATTAAAAGGTAAATTAGTTGAGACAAAACAAAAAATTTAAGACGAAATGATATTTTCGTCTTAAATAAATGTCTCAAAACACCATTTTGTGTAGTAGTGTTAGCTCTACCACATGGCAAGAAATATAATATACAATGGTTTATCATTCATACATATATATATATATATATATATGAAGAGTAAACCAAGGTATGATAAGCACGGTGGAGACATATTACATGTTGATAACACTATAAAATGCCTTGTAAACATAAGTTGATCCATGGGCATATGATGTTTGATTACCCAAATTTTTTGTTCCACGATATAAAACACAAAATTAATGGAGATAAATAACAATTAACATAGCACCAAAGGCATTAATAAAACAAATATATATATATATATATATATATATTCTAAAAATGCCAAATGGTATGATTGAAACATTTTGACCATATATTAGAGAGATAAAGAAACATCTCAGTGAATGGGGCATAATATAGATACATCAACATATCTTTGATTTAATAGTGTAATTAAAATAATGCAGTTTTAATTGCGAAACAAAGCATAATGCCCCAACAAACAAAAAAACCTTAACTTTCTACTCAAATATCAAGAAAAAGGGTGTAATTCTTTGCAAAATAATGACACGAAATAATGTTTAACAATAACATACAAGTATGAAAGGGAATAATTGTAAAAAAGAAATAGTATATTTATTGGCTTATGTTACATATAAGCTATCTTAACTAACAAAACATAACTAATACTTCTTAAATTAAAACTGTAGCATGATTGACACTGTCTAATTTTACAATACCGTTAAACTTTCTAAAATTGCAGGTTGACTACAGAGTAATTTACATAGCTCTTTTTGAATGAGCGACTGATCGAACGATATTAGAGGATGTGATACATGGAAGCAGAACCATTAAATTTCCAAAACAAATGACGTCTTTGATTGATCACACCTTTTAAGTTTTATTAAATCTTTGCTTTTGGAATTATGAAAATGCGTTGAACCTATCACGATTTCGAGTGGATGGATCGTGTCATGTATGGAAAATCTCCCTACGCCATTTCTCTTTCGGATATAGCTGATTTTTAGCCGAGCTTGCATTGAAAAATATACATTATACAATGAGCGGGACAACGACACAACGTAGCCATGTGCTCTACTGATATAACATTTTAACTTTTTCCGTCTCCATCCCTTTCTCGTGGCCTGAAATTCGATAATCATCGGTCTTCCTGTCGCCTACTTTAACGCTTTGATTTCGTTAATTACTGCTCAACTCTCTTTGAAACTTCTGACCTTTAATGCATGTGATCCATTACGACGTTAAACTCTCTTGTGAACTTCTGACCTTTAATGTATGTGAAATTAACTCGATGATTTCTCGTCGATTTTGTAAATCAGGAAGGTATCTCATGCTTAGTTTCACGATAACTCATAGAATACGTGAAAGCTCATGTGATCCAATTATGACAACGACGTTTACAGACAACACCCGGCCCACGCCACCCTAACGGTCACAAAATGACGAACACAAAGCATCCATTACTAAACGGTCACAAAACGGTCACAAATCACGAACACAAACAGTAAGTGTTTAGGTCTATTTTTTTGAATAAAGGTTTATAATTTTGATTTAATTATTAATAATTAATAAATAATTTAATTTTAAAACTGGTAAATAATCAATAATAAAAATAAAACAAAGTTACTCAAAATAACAAATATTCTAAACAAATTTTTTAAAATATATACTTAAATATTTTAAAATATATTAACAATTTTTTTCCTAATTAAAAAAATTTGAACCGATTTTGATTTATTTCCTTATAATATTGCAATCTGAATTCAAATTCTAACTTGATAACTATAATGTTAACCATATTTCCACTGGCCATATAACCCCAACTAAATAAATAAGCTGAATGAATTCTGTGTGCTTTTCTTTAAAGCGGTTGTCCGTACTCACCTGCTATGAGCATTGACGAGATGCCCGAGGCAAATATTTTCTACAAGATTTCCATGATAAGCGCCACATTTTCTGAACGGCCTTGGCCTCTTTTACCATGTCCTTCTTGGGTCGTTTGTCAATGCATGACCCATTACATTCCCGCTGCTCCTTGACATGCGGAGCGATATCTGTTATTTAAATTGATGGCGCTCTAGAGTTTCTATAAATTCACCTTCCTCCTCCTCTTCGGTGCATCAAGTTTGACAGAGTGCCTGTTGTAGTTATTTGAGAAATGGAGCCGGGGAGTGAAGCTTGCGTCTCTTCTTTGCTAGCATTCATTTTAGGCTTACTATGGATGGTAATGGCGAGGCCAGTAGAAGCTGCTCACCTGAATAATATTGCACATTATGCGTATTATGGCGGACGTGCATCCTCTATGTCTCACAACTATAAGGATGCTCTCACCAAATCCATTCTATTCTTCGAAGGTCAGAGATCTGGCAAGCTTCCTCCCAACCAGCGCATGAGATGGCGGGGAGATTCCGCCCTTTCCGATGGATCTGTAGAAAACGTATATTTAGTCATCCCTTCACCTGCACATAGTGAACAGTTTTCTAATCTGGATTCAGTAATATCATTATCGTAGAAAGCCTCTTCTGAATTGTATTGTATGGTCTCCCGCGTTTCACTTTTCATTTCATATTAAATTGCATTGCAGGTGGATTTGACGGAAGGATATTACGATGCAGGAGACAATGTGAAGTTCGGTTTTCCAATGGCTTTCACGACTACCATGCTGTCATGGAGTGTTTTGGAATTCGGAGAGTACATGGGAGACGATCTCGACCATGCAAAAACTGCCATCCGTTGGGCCGCAGATTACCTACTTAAAGCCGCTGCACATCCCGGTGTTCTTTACGTCCAGGTAATGCTATTATTCTTTTGACTTTACAAACATACAGTGAAAGGAGCTCGTGCGGTCTATATTACGGATATATTGACACTGTAACATGTACTATGGAATCATGTATATATTGACACACACTGCAGAATCTATTATGGAATCATGGATATACATATATTTGTCAGTAACTCAGAGAGGAGGAAACCCAAAATATCACATAAAACATAATATGAGTTTTTGTTTTTTATTGATTAGAAAAATGATAGACTGCAGTAAACCTGGTGACATGGTGAGAAGTATGTATTTAGACTTTAAAAAAAATATGATGATTATAATAGTGAGGAGTATGCATTCAAACTTTTTAGTCTAATAACTTACCAAAAATAATTTCAGATACAACCACTCTAAATTCTGCTTTCCTCAAAATATTACTTAACTCGATTAAATTTAGCCAACTCTAACCTAGGAGAATAATTTCAATTTCTAACAATATTGACACATGATGACACAGGTAGCCGATCCGAACATGGATCACAAGTGCTGGGAGAGGCCCGAAGAAATGGACACACCTCGCAATGTCTATAAAGTAGACGCTGAACACCCAGGCTCTGACGTTGCCGCAGAAACTGCTGCAGCTCTTGCAGCTGCGTCGATGGTATTCAGCACAACGGACCGTACTTATTCTCAGCTTCTCCTTCAAACCGCAACGCAGGTATACTAACAAGAATTCAAATATCTCATATTCTCATCTTTTCATTCGCCTCTCTGACTTCGTCGTTTGCTGAGGCAAGGTCTTCGATTTCGCGGACAAACACAGAGGCGCTTACAGCGACTCTCTCCAGTCGGAAGTTTGCCCATTCTATTGCTCATACTCGGGATATCACGTGAGTGTTATACATATAAAGAGAGTGGGGGAGAGACTTGCGTGTGGTTTTTTTTAATGATCACACAAAAGAATTGAAGATTACCATGAATATGGTGAGGGGTATTAAACTTTTTAATTTAGTAACTAGATCAAAATAACTTCACATTTTATATTTTAATTTCTTTTCCAAAATATGAATTAACTCAAATATAATTTTCCAAAATATAAATTAACTAGACCTTACTCAACTTAACCAACTCAACTCAGTTAACCGACTCTCCTGGCCTAAATTGAGCCAACTCTAACATGCTAGAGTAATTACAATTTCTTAACAATATTGACACATGATGACACAGGTAGCCGATCCGAACATGGATCACAAGTGCTGGGAGAAGCCCGAAGACATGGACACACCTCGCAATGTCTATAAAATAGACGCTGAACATCCAGGCTCTGACGTTGCCGCAGAAACTGCTGCAGCTCTTGCAGCTGCGTCCATGGTATTCAGCACAGCGGACCGTACTTATTCTCATCATCTCCTTCAAACCGCAACGCAGGTATACTAACAACAATTCAAATGTTTCATATTCTCATCTTTTCATTCACCTCTCTGACTTTGTCGTTTGCTGAGGCAAGGTCTTCGATTTCGCGGACAAACTCAGAGGCGCTTACAGCGACTCTCTCGAGTCGGAAGTTTGCCCATTCTATTGCTCTTACTCGGGATATCACGTGAGTATTATATATATAAAGAGAGAGAGTCGGGTAGAGACTTACTCTTTTCATTATCAACAATATATTTCAAATAATAGAAAATGATAGGATCCTAGTGTGGCATGGTACCCTTTTGCTTGCAGGACGAATTACTGTGGGGAGCAGCATGGTTGCAAAAAGCCTCAGGGAGCGTATCATATCTCACCTACATTCAATCAAATGGCCAGAATCTTGGCGCTGACGACAACGTCAATTTATTCACCAGGAACATGCAGGAACCAGAGTTCTTTTGGCTAAGGTTAAATTATGCACCAACCTAAAGTCATACTCCAAACTATATTAGATTAAGGACGCATCATACTTGCCCTCTATATGTCCGAAAATCGTCATTCTATTTCTCCAATCTTATTGTTCACCCCAAATGTTGCCTTCGATGTGTAGGAAGTTCTCACAGAAAATTCCAAGTCCCTTGAGGAATACAAGGGCCACGCTGACAACTTCATTTGTTCTCTTGCCCGGAACACCATCCTCTCAGGCGCAATACACACCAGGTTAAGCTTCGTGAAAACTAACAATAATACCTTAGAGTATTCACCTTATAAGTTTCATAGTGCTATGTAGCCCCTGCGGAGCGTAGCGGATTTGTTTGGTTTGGACAGATGAAATAGTTTACACTAACTTATTTGATTTGAGATTTTGCAGGGGGCTGCTCTTCGACATGAGTGATAGTAATTTGCAATATGTGACGTCCACAACTTTCCTGCTTTTTACTTATGCAAAATACTTAGCGTTTCCAACCAAGTGGTGAGATGCGGGAACATCATAGCTACTCCGACCCGGATACGTACTCTTGCGAAAAGACAGGTACAATCACTCAGTACTGCTTTTTTATGCCTCTGGGGCGCAGACGGTGCTATTACTCCTACTGGTGATCGCTATCTTCTAAATTATATTTCTTAACAGGTGGACTATATACTGGGAGACAACCCACTGGGGATGTCATACATGGTGGGCTACGGCGCCAAGTTTCCAGAACGTATACATCACAGGGGTTCGTCGTTGCCTTCCATATACGACCATCCCCAAAAGATATCCTGCAACGATGGCTTCCAGTCGTTGTATGGCAACGGTCCCAACCCAAATATTCTTGTCGGTGCTGTAGTTGGAGGACCCGACAACAATGACCGGTTTTCCGACGAGCGCAACGACTATGCGCACTCTGAACCTACCACTTATATCAATGCTCCATTCGTCGGTTGCCTCGCCTATTTGGCACAGCTCGGATCTTCGTTTTAGTAGCTGCATCAGTCTATATTCGGGTCCTCGTATTGCCATACTGTTCCACTTCTCCGCAACAATATCCTAACCAACAATAAGGCCCCGCATTGTCTATCTGCTTCTACAATTATAAAATCTGCCCTCTATGCATATGTTTCTACTTTGCTTTCTTAGGATGAAGGAGATGATATAGTCGATCACTATCTTCACCTACTAGTTGTAGAAAAGCATCGCTTGACCCACAAGCCATTCGATCGCATTTCATCTCGTCTCACAATTCATATTTGAAAGAACTTAGGTCTAAATTATATCCACATGGTGAACATCGGATTACATAAATTTCAGTTTCTCTTTTAGTTACTACAGATCTCAGTCAATTACAACTTCGAGTGGATAAAACGTTGCTAAGTATACATAGTAATAAAAACTATTTTTTTGCCGTTTAATGAATCATTATCAATGCCATTTACCTCACCAAACGCCACTTAAAAGCAATGGGATAGATTGGAAATACGCTTGCATGGCCTGAAAATCAAGATCACCTTTGACAATGTTCTCTTATCGATGGGGGAATGTATGATTAATTTTTATCGAAGTTTTAGTTTCTCCCTCATTCACTTTTACATATATATTTATTAAAAAATTGTTTAATAATAACGTGGAGTCAATAAATTTAGTTACATCATTCATTTATAATTTTATATTTATATATATTTTTCATTTTAAAATTCAAGGAAATGTTTTTATATTAAAATTTTATTATTTAATTAATTATAAGTTTGATTAGTGAATTATGATAAGTTTTTTTTATTGCGTTAAAAAAAATTGTCGTAAAATAAATTACCGTTAATAAATTTTTAAGGTGTCCTAAATATCTTATCTATATAGTTTTCAGGTAAAGATTTGATTTATGCAGTTGACATAAAAAATTGTAAAATTTGTGCAGTTGACATAAAAAATTGTAAAATTTGTTTGTTTTATTTTTAAGGTGTCCTAAATATCTTATCTATGTAGTTTTCAGGTAAAGATTTGATTTATGCAGTTGAGGTAAAAAATTGTAAAATTTGTTTTGTTTTATGAGATATTTAGTTAAAATTTTCTTTATCAAAAGTACCATGTTTGTATTTAAATATTTGTGAAAATATTTAAGTTAAATTAATATAGTTTTCATTCAATGTGCTTACAATTTTTATTTTTATTTTTTTTAACCATAGTTTAATTTAAATTTCAACAAGTTGTTGATTAACATATTAGTAGGGTAATTACCTAATAAAAAATGAAAATGTTTTTTTTGCGAGTAAAAAGACCTTTTCATTAATAAAAAAATGTTATATATATGGTTTGAATTTCCAAACAATAATTAAGATTCAGAGATTTTATTAAGAATATACAATTAAAAAACTACCACGATAATAATAATAATATCGAACTCTTTGAGTATTCAAGATTTCAAAGGGGGATTTCTTTCACATTTACATGACTTTCTCATCTTTAATCAAGTGTTCACCATCTTTTTGGATCCATTCCTTATTGCTCTTACGACCTCATCCTTTGGTTCTTTGCCTTGCCTAGAGACCACCTTGAAATCCATGCCCTAAACCCCAAAACTAAACTGTGGGGAAGTCAGCATAATTGCTTGCTTCTAATATAGGCCTTATACAAAATCCTAGCATCTTGAACGAGCATAAGCGGCACATCTTTTCCATGCCATGCTTCTGCAAATGTAATCAGTAGTGGGTCATCCGGATCCATATGTGTCACGCCCCCAATCTTTTTTTTTTCTTATTGAGCGGGTGCGGCACCACCATGTACGTTTATTTGTTCAATAACTGCACATATGGACTACGCCTTAACCAACATAAACATGCTTTAACTGTTATCTCATAACCATGTAAAAGCATTAACCTTCATAATTCAACATAAACCATTCTTAACATTTTCATATGCAATTAAACCGAATAACAATTGCAAACAAACGTGTAGAATGGGAGGGGCAACTCCCGGTAAAGTCTGCCCACAATGTTTTATTACGATTTTGCAATATTACAACAAGTGCGCCGGGCTAAAACCCACGGCAAGCACTTAAATTTTCATATACAACAAGGCGTAGAACAGCCTTAACATTACACCCACTTCCACGGCCAAGTGCACATCACCGATATGCAACTTGCCTTAAGTCCGGCATAAAACCTGTTCTCGTCCTTCGTCGTTCGCCCTCCTTGCCAAGTCTAACCGATAACCGAATTGCGCCTGTCTTATTTCTGCGCATAAGACATGTGCATTACACTATAAGATCTGCGCCCTTTCTTTTTCGTCCCAGACTTGAGAGTGCTTGCTTGATTGAATGAATGAGCCTCTACGTTCATCCTTATATATGCATGCTAACTCGTCCATGAGGGGCGTCGGTTCTTTAAGCCGACCCCATAACTTATGTGAACCGCCATGTGTTAATTCCCTTTGGCGGGTCGACCTTTGCCATATGCAAAGCTGCCCACGCCAAGGTATAACCTTCGGATTTTCGCTATGTCGTTCGTTGCTTGTTACCGCTCGACCTTACGCAGCCCGCCTTCGTTCGAACTATGCTGCCACGCTGCCGCCGTTGCCCGAGCCCGCGCTGCCTGCGTTGCCGTCCTCGTTCGAGCCTACACTGCACGAACCATCCGCTGGGCAGATGGGCGCACCCACTGCCGCTACGTTATGTCAACACGTCCGTTCGCCGAGTGGCCACACCCCGTGCACAGCCCACGCCAACACCGAACTGTTTTATGCTTGACCCGTTCATCACCGAACTGTCTGAACGCGTTGCACGACCCGTTCACTAGGCGGGTGGGCGCACCCCGTGCACAGCCCACCGCCAACACTGAACTGTCTGCTCGTTCACCACCGAACTGTCTGAACGCTGCACGACCTGTTCATCAGGCGGGTGGGCGCACCCCGTGCATAGCCCACCGCCATATATATGGTAACCATAATACATATATATTTTTGCTGCCCGAACCGTGGGTTGGGCGGGCGCACCTGCGCACAGCCCATCACCCATACGCCAACACCTATATACATATGTATATGCTCCACCATATATGAAGAGACTCCGTTCAATGATCGTTCAGGGCGCCCGCCCCTCGGGCGTGGGTCGCCCTCGGGTCGCCCGCCCATCGTGCGCGGGGCGCCTGATTCTTCGTTTGTCTGCACGCCGTGTAACTTCGCCCGTCGTTTGCCAACCGTGTTCGGGTTGCCCGCCCATCGTGCGGAGCACCCATCCACCATCGTGCACACCTGCTCGGGTTGTGCCTCCGGCCAATTTTGATGTGTAGAAGAATGTCTACCCATTATGCGGAGCGCCCGCCCAACATCGTGCGCCTGCCCGATTCACCAGGGCGTTACACTCTCCTCCACCCGAAAACGTTGTCGTCCCGACAACACTTCATCCTGGTGGCTCCCCACCAAGATCATCAACAACCATAATGTAGACCCCCCTATAAAAGTTCTGCCTCATTAGGTTACCGCTTCCATGTCCAAACTGCCCATGTATCACATCAAGTGTTACACACCTTGATCATGTGTCAACACTTATCTTCACGACCCCATGCCCAGGTCCATGGAAACCCCATCTTTCTGTCGCATGTCGAGATCATCATACCTGCTCAATTATGTTGAGGGCTCACTGCCTTGAGCAGCCAACAATGAGCCCATCCTCCAAGTCATCTAAGAAGATAGAAAGGGAGATGAACCGGGAGGCTCTCCCTTACTAATCAATTCGATCCATCTGTCTCGATCTTCAACCTCCATCCTCTGTAGATATGCTTCCCGATCTTCCTTCTGGATGTTCGGCCTCACATATACCTCGTCCTCATCATCATCGTCTTCTACTATCTCTAGCCTTCTTGATAAGTCCAAGATGCTATCTGAGAGTGATCGGATGACCAATGCCTGTTCTGCAAGCTTTGCCTCCATGGTAGACAACCGCTTGTTTGTTTTTTCCTTGTCCTCCATCTGCATACCTCCTAGTTTATGATCAGGCTTTGTCACACCCACGGTTGGAACACCGATGGGCACATCCTCCCTTCCATCATAAATGAAGAGCTTCCTCAGATGTGGTACCACCATAGCCTCAAATTGCTTCATGAATTCCATCCCCAATACGGCCTCATAGTCATCAATCCGTACTATGGTGAAGTCCACTTTCCCGGACCATTCACCAAGTATGGTGTCTACCTTTTCAGCTATACCAAGGATCGCTGCCGGGGGAGAATTTACGGTCTTCATTTGTGCTTCTGCAAGCGCAAGTTTCAGCCCAAGTCTCCTTGCGGTTTCTTCACTCATGAAGTTATGTGAAGCTCCACTATCGATCATGGCGAGTATCTCGGACTCACCAATCTTCATCTGAACATATTCTAACCCATTCCTTTCCGGGTCTCCTTCTTTGCGATCTTCATCCACTTCTTCCTTTGAAGTAGCGCTAGGCCCCTCTTCACTTGCAGCCTTGTCGTGGTGATCACCAGTAGAAGAGACCTCTATTACCATGTGTTCTTGAATTTGTGAGGTTCCTTCCTCGTTCTCTTTCTTTTGTTTCTTCCTGGACTTGATTTCATCCCTCAAGGCCTGGAGATGCTTTTCAAGGATTAAGCAATCCTTCTTTTTCTGGTTCAAGGCATGTCTCATAGTTAGTTCCTTGAGCTCTACTTCTAGTGAGATTCCCTTCCTTGTAAGTCGAAGGGCTTCTTCTTCATCAAATTTCGAGGCCCCTTTCTTTACTATGGCTCGAAGACCTTTCTTTGTTTCGGTCAACTCTTTGCTACAGTTCGTAAATTCTTGTCTTAGCCTCTCTGTTTCCGCAAGTAATTCCTCTTCAAGTTCTTCCATGGTAGCACAACCCAGCTTCTTAAAGAGGGGTATTTCCACCGAGTCACCTGCAAAAACTTTGTTGGCCTTCTCCATATTTCTGTGGTTATCTGCTTTAGATCAAGCAAATTCACCTTCAATTTCCAACCTGGATACTCTATCCAAGTCCTTACCAGCTCTAGACCGAGCCTTGCTATTCTTCAACACCTGAACCTCGTCCAAGTCTTCATGAGCAACCCTGCTCTGATACCACCTGTCACGCCCCCCATCTTTTTGTTTCTTATTGGGCGGGTGCGGCACCACCATGTACGTTTATTTGTTCAATAAACGCACATATGGACTACGCCTTAACCAACATAAACATGCTTTAACTGTTATCTCATAACCATGTAAAAGCATTAACCTTCATAATTCAACATAAACCATTCTTAACATTTTTATATGCAATTAAACCGAATAACAATTGCAAACAAACGTGTAGAATGGGAGGGGCAACTCCCGGTAAAGTCTGCCCACAATGTTTTATTACGATTTTGCAATATTACAACAACTGCGCCGGGCTAAAACCCACGGCCAACACTTAAATTTTCATATACAACAAGGCGTAGAACGGCCTTAACATTACACCCACTTCTACGACCAAGTGCGCATCACCGATATGCAACTTGCCTTAAGTCCGGCATAAAACCTGTTCTCGTCCTTTGTCGTTCGCCCTCCTTGCCAAGTCTAACCGATAACCGAATTGCGCTTGTCTTATTTCTGCGCATAAGACATGTGCATTACACTATAAGATCTGCGCCCTTTCTTCTTCATCCAATACTTGAGAGTGCTTGCTTGATTGAATGAATGAGCCTCTACGTTTATCCTTATATATGCTTGCTAACTCGTCCATGAGGGGCGTCGGTTCTTTAAGCCGACCCCATAACTTATGTGAACCGCCATGTGTTAATTCCCTTTGGTGGGTCGGCCTTTGCCATATGCAAAGTCTCCCACACCAAGGTATAACCTTCGGCTTTTCGCTATGTCGTTCGTTGCTTGTTACCGCTCGACCTTACACTGCCCGCCTTCGTTCGAACTATGCTGCCACGCTGCCGCCGTTGCCCGAGCCCGCGCTGCCTGCCTTCGTCCGCCCGCGCTGCCGTCCTCGTTCGAGCCTACACTGCACGAACCATCCGCTGGGCGGATGGGCGCACCCACCGTCGCTACGTTATGTCAACATGTCCGTTCACCGGGTAAGCGCACCCCGTGCACAGCCCACGCCAACACCGAAATGTTTTATGCTTGACCCGTTTACCACCGAACTGTCTGAACGCGCTGCACGACCCGTTCACTAGGCGGGTGGGCGCACACCGTGCACAGCCCACCGCCACCGAACTGTCTGCCCGTTCACCACCGAACTGTTTGAACGCTGCACGACCCGTTCATCAGGCGGGTGGGCGCACCCCGTGCACAGCCCACCGCCATATATATGGTAACCATAATACATATATATTTTTGCTACCCGAACCGTGGGTTGGGCGGGCGCACCTGCGCACAGCCCATCACCCATACGCCAACACCTATATACATATGTATATGCTCCAACGTATATGAAGAGACCCTGTTTGATGATCGTTCAGGGCGCCTGCCCCTCGAGCGTGGGTCGCCCTCGGGTTGCCCGCCCATTGGGCGTGGGGCGCCCGATTCTTCGTTTGTCTGCACGCTGTGTAACTTCGCCCGTCGTTTGCCAACCGTGTCCGGGTTGCCCGCCCATTGTGCGGAGCACCCATCCACCATCATGCACACCTGCCCGGGTTGTGCCTCTGGCCAATTTTGATGTGTAGAAGAATGTCTGCCCATTGTGCGGAGCGCCCGCCCGTCGTGCGGGGCGCCCGCCCAACATCGTGCGCCTGCCCGATTCACCAGGGCGTTACAATATGGTTAGGGCTTTAGCTTCAGTTTTTTCCCAAGGCTACCCAATCATGTCCAATAGTAATAGATTTTGTTGATGCTTTTAAAGATACTAACTTTTACACAACCTTTGGGATTTACCTTTTGTTCTTCACATGCTGAATCTGATGTTGACTTGTTCTGGAGACTCTATAGGAGAAGAGAGAGCCTCAAATTTATTTTCAGATCAAGTGATCTAGTCAATTTCTGTTTTTTTGGGTGATTTTATCTAGAATTAAATTGCTCTTTATAAGAAGGGTTTTCTTCAAACCTTTCCTTCATGTTCATCCAACAATCCTTGATAATAAAAATGTGTTATGTAAAATAATATGAGGTATTCTATTCTGGCTCTTATTAAGCCAAGAGGCTCATTCTACGACCCACTGTGAAGCCGATGTGTAAGTATGTCTATGCTCAATTTGGACATGACAAACGCCCCTCAAAAAATTAAAATAAAATATTCTCTAAATAGAAAAGTAGTGTCAGTTATAACCAACATATACATCAATATTAATTCATATTAAAATATTTTATTCATAAATCACATTGGATATATATTATATACCACATTAAAATCGCGTAGTCTAAGGAGGTGGAGGAGTTGCAAGAGTTATGGAAATTTCAGTGATATTTAGAGAAAATCCGACCAAGTTATAGTTGTTAAACTT
>APFE030994124.1:0-24244 GCA_000404065.3 Pinus taeda
AATGGGAAGCAATATCTATGGACTTTATTGTTGAATTACCTAAAACAACTAAAAGGCATAACTCCATTTTGGTGGTGGTAGATAAACTTACTAAGAGTGCCCATTTTATATCCGTTAGAGATACTTAAAAAGCATCTGAAATAGCACAAGTATTTATCAGGGAGGTGGTTAGACTTCATGGTTTTCCTAAGAAAATCATATTAGATAGGGCCTCTATATTTATAGGAAGACTTTGGGCTAGTTTCCAGGGAGCCCTTCAGACACAATTAAATTTCAGTATAGCTTATCATTCGGAGACTGATGGCCAAACTGAAAGAGTAAATCAAGTGTCAGAGGACATGCTTAGAATGTACGTAATGGATCAACAATATAAGTGGGAAGATTATCTTCCTCTAGTAGAGTTTGCTTACAATAACAGTTATCACGCTCCCTTGATATGGCACCTTATGAGTTATTGTATGGAAGACCATGCAGAACACTTTTAAGTTGGGATAGATTAGAGGACAGGATCTCAGTAGGTCCTGAAATTCTTCAAGAAATGGAAGAACAAGTGTGTCGTATAAGACAAATATTAAAGTGGGCACATGATAGACATAAGAGCTATGCTGATATGAATAGAGTGGATTGTAGTTTTAAAGAAGGGGAACTTGTTTTTCTTCGAGTAAAACCTCAGAAAAGTTCTATTAGGTTTGGGAAAGGATCTAAGCTCTCTCCTCGATTTGTTGGGAATTTTGAGATAATCTAAAGGGTTGGACATGTGGAATATCTTCTTGCTTTACCACCAGTCTTTCATCATATGCATGATGTATTTCATATTTTGATACTACGTAAGTATGTTCATGATCCTTCTCACATTTTACATTGGCATCAATTATAGGTAATGGACGAAGGAACTCTTAAGGCAGAGTCAGTTTCCATTTTGGACCATCACACTTGGCAACTTAGACATCACATGGTGGACCAAGTAAAGGTCCAATGGGACCCGTACAGTCCTAGTTCCGCCACTTGGGAAGATGCATCTTCTATGCGTCTTGAGTTTCCTTTTTTGTTTAGTTAAACTTCGGGCCAAGTTGACTCCAAGAGGGGGAGTATGTAGTGTCCTAATTTTTTAGTATAGTTTTGTCACTCCTATCAAGGGTTATATATATATATATATGATAGGTTGATCACTTGATTGAGGAATAATTTTTTACATACATAGTTATATTTCCTTTTATGTTTATGTATGATAGATTGATCACTGGATTGGGGAACAATGTTTTATATAGTTATATTTCCTCTTATATGTGGCATCATTGTTTATTTGTATTAGATGGTTTTGGTTAAGTAAAATTTTTTACATATGTTTTTTTCTGTTTGTATCTGATTTATGAAGCAGGTGTATGACATGGATGGTGATCCAAGATTGAGACACATATACCCATGGATTATCACGGTTATGCGAAATAGATGGTTAATTATGATTTATGGATGATACATGATTTGTGTGATTATATATGTCTAATATTGTACTAAGCAAGATGTGGTAGGGTACCTGGTCATTTTCCAACAAGGATGTTCAATAATGAATGACTGTGGAAGTCATTTCTTCAAAACCAAAATGACTTTGGAAGCCATGCACCATTCTAGGTAAAATGTGATTAAGTAAATTTCATAATGAAATTCATTTGATTCCTTTGATCTATTAGATTGTAATGTGTGCAAGTCTTTGAACAAGGCCTTACCGGTGAACCATCAGATGGGTAAAAGCTCACAATCAATACCATAAGGAGAAACACAAAGTTTCAAAGCACAGTAGATGACAGGGCATGGAAATTAGGGCGTGGAGTCCTAAATCCAAGAAAGATAAATACGTGGAGTCTTGTATATTTAGGGCATGGAGTCCTAAATATTTAAAAAAGATCATGTTGTGGAATCTTGGATCTTTGAAGTAGATCAAAGTGCGGAGTCCTCAATCTATTAAGCACGGAGATGCATGAAATAGGGGTGCGGAATCCCTATTCTCCAGAATAAAAATACCACTCATGGATGAATTTCCTTAAATAAAATTGCATCGTCACAATTCTATAATGACTTTCTAAAAATAAAAAGTCATGCCCAACATCTCAAGCACGGCTTTCCAAAAATAGTAAATCACTTTACATAAATTGGTAACCAAGCAGAGTTGAAGAAAAACGAATTAACTTATCATTAATCGATCCTAATAGTTCAATCTTGATTGAATACTCAGTATTATTAATATCTTTTACGAGACTATGATATTATTATTAAAAAGGAATTACAAGTCAATTTTATCTCCTCAATCAATTCACACATCTCCTTCATGACTGTCACGGCTCTATGTAACTCTCTCTCTCTCTCTCTCTCTCTCTCTTTTAAATAATTCATTATACTCTATTTTATGCACTCATCAAATAATGTCATATTCCTTTTCACTCATTAAAAATATTTCATAAAATATTCCTCTTACGCTCTCTTTAGTGCATATGTTACACTCTCCTTAACTAAGGCATGCATACCTCTTCTTAATGGCATAAGTTACACTCCTCTAAATGGAATCCAATGCATGCACATTACTCCTCCTTTATGAAAAGAATTGGTTGCTCCTCCTATATATGAGTCTCATGTATTGTCACTTAGGGATTAGGAGGTCAAGAGTGGAAGAGACTTGAGGAAAATAGTGAGAGGGAGAGATATGGAGAGTAGCCAATTGCTTCCATAATAAATATGAAGTTATTGTTAAAATCCTAAGACCTCTAGCTATTGAGCTTGGCCATGAGTGGTATTGAGAGGAAGTGAAAATTTGCTTCCTTAGTTTGCCTTGCAAATCTCTCTACTATTTTCTTTTGGTACTACTTGTGAGCTTTTGCAGCTTGGGGGTTCCAAGGGGAAGAGTTCTTCCTGGATATGGTTGGGAGGAAAATCGGGTGGTTCACAATGAGTTGGTAAGGATATTGGAGATGGAGCATACTCTCATTGGAGATGGAGCATACTCCCATTTTTTGAGTTGTATAAATTCACTACTAGGTATGTTGACAACATTATATTGTGTTTCTTTTTGTAGTTCGTTACATGGTTTTGCTTATCTAGTTGTTGACTGAAACTTAGATGTATATCAAATGCTGCAAAATAAATGTTGAACGAATTTTGCAATAATTGTAGTGTATTTTATGTAAAAAAAAATTTGTACAGTTTCATTGCAAGTTGATTTACATCATGTCTTAATGGCTGAAGCATTCAGGTTGCCATGAGTTTTATGAAAACATGTTAATAGCATAAATTTGGGTTTTCCTTCTCTTTTTATAGCTGTAGATAAGTTTTTAGAGTATATGTTTCACAAAAGGGATAAATGAGATAGTATAAATTTGTTTTTGGTTGTGGTTTTAAATAATCGCATTTCTGGGTGTTTCTGTTTCGATTTATTTTAACTTCATGGGGTATCAGTGCCTTTTGGCCATGTCGTCCCAACTTTGATTTCAAAAAACAGAGTTTTAGAATCCGGTTCTGTAATCTTCTATATTTTACAGATTTGCTGCTATTGCCTGGTGGTTTGTCTTGCTGCTTTTTTTTTGTAGCTGTGATTTACCTGGTAATCTCTTTTTATGAAATCAGTCTGTCATATAAACTTGGAATTATTATTTTAAAGTATCAATGGTTAATACATTGATAGTTTAATAAACTTGTGACTGCTGTTTGATAGTTTAATAGTTAGCAGCTTGTTTTGTGTCTGTTAACCGTTGTTCAAAATTCCCAATGGTTGTAACTACATCGATGCGAGCTATTTGTAAATTTTTTTAAATATTTTAGTCATTATGTGCCTAAATTTTTGTATATGCAGCCATCAAGATGGATGATAGTTCTACTTATGTATTAGGTTCACTTCTCGACATTACTAACAAAGAAAAATAAATTATGTAATCTTAGATTCATGTTAGTTAATTTTGGTGAAATCACCTTAAAGGTTATGGTTGTAAGTGTTTCACAAAATGCCTCAATGGTTTTACATTTCATGCTTGCAAACTGTTTGACATAATGCTTCAATGGTTGTAGCTAATTACATCTATGAATTGTCTATAAAAATGACTAAGTAAATTTAGGATTTGCAACCAAGGTGTTTTTGGAGATATCTTAAAGAATAAGCATGATGGCTCCATTGAAGTAAAAATCCATGGAAGGCAAATTGGTTAGGTGAAATGTTGTAATTGTTAGCTCACATATGAATTCATAATAATTGGAAACCACTCCTTTAGAAGTTGAATTATCTTGTTTTTATTCCCTTTGTTTTACCAAAGAATTCATAGGCATATTATCTAGAACAAAATCAAATTAGTCACTTTTAAACACTCTTAACTACAATAGAAGGAGAAATTAGCTTATTAGAAATTGTGGTTTGTAAATATTGATATTATTTATCCCACTAAAGACTCTATCATTTAAATGTGATTTTAAGACTTATGGTTGTAAGTTTTGGATCTTGAGGAACCATGACCCTATAGCCTTAATGAGAAGTTTAATATTACCATGGGTTAGTTAGATAGTATAAATTAGTACGTAGTGTAAATAATACCATCTAAAACTAAAAATATAGATATATAACCTTGCATTAACTTTTACGTCTTAAAAACTTAAACTTAAATAGCATTTTGAGTCAACCTTAGTATAATACTGATGGTTGGTAAGGTGGGACCTTACATATGGTATTAGAGCAAGTTAAAACTCTAGGGCCTAGGTCTTTCCTGCTAATATTTACTTACTTACCTAAATTTTTCCTTGGCCAGGTTAAGTAATCATGGAGAGAACATCAAGGAGGAGGAAGGAAGTCTCATCTCCACCTCTGCAAGATAAAGAATCTGAGAAAATATCCATCAGGGAAGTAAGGGATATGATGTTATCTTTCCAAAAGATGATTGGAGTATTGATTAGTAGGGTTTGGGGAAATCCTTCAGTGCCTAGGTCTTCATCTCAATTAGAGAGGTAAGAAATACCATCTGATGGAGATGTACATAGAGAGTTGGAAAAAGTTAATCTTCCTATCTTTAAGGGTACCACAAAAGGGGAGGTAGCAGAAGCTTGGTTGGAAAACATGCGCTTATGTTTTGAGTTGCGGAATTATTATAGCAACCAAAACGCATAGTTGGTTATATACCAACTTAAGGAGAGTGCACTATTATGGTGGAGGAACTTAAAATCCCAGTTGGGATACTCCATGTCTACCTTGACATGGGAACAATTTGAAGATGAATTTCAAGCAAAGTACCTTTCTACTGAATACTTGGAGAGGAAATTGAATGAGTTCCATGATCTTAAGCAAGGAACTAAGACAATCCTTGAATATGAAGCATGATTCATGGAGTTGCTTGGATATGCTACCCATCTAAATACTGAAGCCCTCAAGGTAAACAAGTTTTTCTATGGATTGAATCCTATTATAAAGGAAAAGGTGCACATTTTGAGGCCTACTACGTTGCATGAGGTAGTGCAACAAGAAATTATAGTCGAGGAAGAATGATTGGGGATTAAAGGGGGGGATAAAACCCCAAATCTATCATTCCATGGGAAACCTCCTCGAAGGGGAGGCCAATATGTAAGACATAAGTCAGGTGGTTCACATCATCAGGGATTTCAAAAGAATCCCTAGCCAACACCTCAAATTCTATTTTTCTGTAGTCAGCTGATGTCTTTGGCTGCTGGACAATTGGCTGCATGAAGGACACCTGCATTTTTCCTGCTTTGATGTCAAAAGATGACATCAACCTGCTTTGATTTTCTGGTGTGTGCATGAAGTATTAAGCATATGTTTCAGCCTTCAACTACTCATTTCTCAACTTGATCTCCTTGTATCTGTCCTTGACATCCTTTTCTTTATCTACTGGTCTGGTGAAAGAAGAAACCTTAACACCGAGATGTCTCTCAATCAGTTGAGTGTTAGATGTTGAGGGCTACTGTGTTTCTCCTGAAGCTGTTGTACCTTTGCTTCTTTCCACCATTGTATCAGTGTCAGTTATTTCCACTGATTCAATGGTGTCCTCCTATTTAGTTACAGGATTTAGCTTGGGCCTCTTCTTGTAATTGATCTCAAACTGCTCATCAGTGGTTTCCATAGAAGAACTGGAACCCTCCTCCCTGTTTCTCTTTGGGTTTCTCTCCTCATTTGCAGGAGTCTATAAAATAGGAGGAATGTTCATTGGTTCTCCTAGTTCTGGAACCTGCAGGAAGGAACTTTAATCAATCTATCTCTCTACATTAATCAATGTATTCTCTACATCCACTACAATGCTATCCATGTCAATTAGAGTGTTTTCCAACCATTCTGATTGGTTAAAAAAACCTCTCAATGTTTGGTCTGGGATGATGGATGAAAGGTCCCAATTTGACCTTGATCCTTAGTTTATTTATGACTCCATGAGGGCCATATTGCCACATAAAACTGTTTTTGAACTTCATTTGTTGCAAAATCTTATCTGCCTCTGGTCCAGCTTCCCTGGTGCTACAAATGAAGGGGCCCAATTGGTTTTTCATTTTGAATTGAGTTTTCTTCCTAGTTGCTAGGAAGTTGACTTCATCAAAATTAATAATCTACCTAAAATATTCTAGTGCAAATATCCTCATTGGGAGGTATTTGGGTAGTTTGTAAGGGGTAAGTTGGCATCCATAAATTCTTATCTCTGTGTGGTTCTGGTATAGATACTAGTCTCCCACCTTACTGTTCTTGGCTAACTATAACACCATTTTGGTCTCTTGGTTGATTCTAGGCTGAGGGCTACTTGTTAGCATATTCATGACTGGATGGACAAATGAATCAATGAAGTCCTTATAAGTGAATGTAGTGGAGTACTTTTGGATCAAGGGTGTCCAATAAAGAACTGATCTTTGATTTCCCTTGCTATCCAACTTTTGAATGTTAACATGGAATTTATCTGATTGATAATACAAGAACATATGAAATAATACAAAAGAGTACTTGAAGACTCTTTTAGTAGGTAATCTAGTGAACTGTTCTTGCATCTTGTCTGCAATGAACTGAGCATAGTTGTAAATAATAGCAAGAGGCTTGCCTTGGCTAAAGATGGAAAGGAATTCCAGGACAACCTCATCCACATGCTCATTTGTGGTGTATCCAAAGTGCAAGAGAGCATAATAATAATTTATCTGCCTCTCTCAGAAAAAATAGTGGTAGCATAAGGGGGACTATCTATGGGAGTATGACATTCCTCAATGGTGAAAGTTTGGAAAATTTGTGCTATTATGGGTAGGTCTAACTTGGTATAAAGGTCCAACAATTCTCCAATAGACAATGGAGTCTCATTAGGGCTTGGTTGGACCTGCAGCATTTGGTTAATGGATTCTGCAGTGATGGTAAACAATACTTATTGGTTAGGGGTGACAATGGCCCTTTGGCTAGGAATGTAGCAAGCATGACAAAAGTGGATAATGTTTGGGAATGGATCTACTTCTGGAAACAAATATTTGGGCAAATTAGACTCTCAAAGGTGGATGTCATCGTTCTGGTTTAAGAATCTGTCCTTACTCAAGCAGTGGAGCTTTAGAAGGTAGGCAGGGGAGGCTGTGTCCTTTATTTGGAAATCTTTGTCTGCTAGTGCAAGGTGGTCAATGTCCAAGTGAGGGGTTTCTAGAGGTCTCATGTCCAAAGAGGTTTTGGAAGCCAAAATTGGGTGTACATATATGAATTAGGCTTTGAGGGGTTTTAGGAGTGAGTTTAGTAGTTCTAGTATAGTGAGAGGGTAATTATAGCCCACAAAAGAAGGGTTTTGGGGTATAAATAGGTTTCTTTTTAATTCAGGGAATTTTCTTTAATTAATTCGATTAATTAAGCTTCCAATTAGACTATATGCTTTCAAATTGAAGGGTCGTTTTGGTTTTCCCAAGAATACCTAGAAATCGATGGTCTGGCTTGCAAACTGGGTTCAGTGGCGATTGTAGAGGGTACAATGGCGATTGTAGAGGGTACAGTGGCTTCAACTGTGAACTGGTTGCTTCAATTAGGTGTCCGGAGCTTCTTCAGGCAACAGACAGTGGTCAATTTGATCGCAGAGGTCTCAGGGTTTCGCAATGGCTAAGCAGTAGTTGCAGTGAAAAATGAGCGAAAAGAGTGAATTGGGGCTTTTCCGGCCTTTTAATGGGTAACAGTCACATTTTGGCGTGGAAATTATGAATGAACAATGGGTAGTTTTCAGCTTTGGCGGGGAGGTTGTTTTCTCGACCATCGCACTACTTTTGGAGGGTGCGTGGTATTTTTTGCGAGCACGCGATCTCAACTGGTTCCACCACGTAGCAGAACAGGGCTCAGGCAAAACCGTGAATCTGGCATGCTCTCGGGCTATTATCGGTAGAATAATGAACCCACGCGATATGGATGTGCACCGTCAGATCTGCGGGCAGGAGATTGGATGACTGTCACGTGATTAAGATGCACGGAGGAAATTGGGAAAGGGATTTGCGGGGCCCCGGGTTTAATTACATAGAAATGTAATTAATTAACTAATAAGGTTTGGATTTTTAACATAAGCAGCGGGTTAATAAAGTGGGACTAGGGGTTATGTGGCGGGGTTTTTTAACCGCACCAAGGGTTGGTGGGTTAAAAGAGGTTTGTTGGGGAAATATGAAATGGGGGGTTTTATTAGATAAAGCGTGGGGAGAAAAACTTAGGATAAAGGGGTTTTTGTGGGTTTTGAAGGAAATAGGGAAATTAATAAGGGGGAAGGTAATATTTGCAATGGGGAATGGGTTTCACACTAGGGAAAAGGGGTTTTGGGTAGGGGAATGATTTTTGAAAGGTAATTACTAGGGAAATGTGTGAAACCAAGGGGTAAGGGTCAAAATGAGGGGTAAAAGGGATTTATAAGTGATGAAGGGGTAATGGGGAAATTAGCAAATAAGCATAGGGGGTGAAATGAGGAGAAGTTAGTTAAACCAGCTTGTGAATATCCTTTCTTTCTCATGAATCCTCCTGCACATGAAACATAGGATTAAGCACGATAAAGGTTCTCTTTGACTTAGCAAACTTGTGCATTTGTAACCTTTCTTCTACCTACCCTTTATTTATCCTAACATTTTTTCTTCATTTTATTGGGTGCATTTGAGCTTGCTGACCCTTTATTTCCTTTTCTTTTGACAAGAAAAATATCTAATTCTAACCTTATAAATTCCAATGGCTCAGATTAAACTAATGAGCTCACTTTTATTCTCTACCTAACTACTGATCTGCCAAGGTTAAACAGTTTGGCTAGATGCTGATTCTCCATCTATCAACATAAAATTTAAAGCATGAATAAGTCAATATTAAGCTATTTGACCATCATGGATTGTGGCATTTCTGACAAGCTGCACACAACCTTATTTTACAAAGTAAAGTAAAAAGTAGTGGCATTTGAGTTTGCACACTTTCATGATCTATTTTATTTCTTTTTGGGGTTCATATTTTTCACTTTTTCTTTCTTTTTGTCCTTTGATTATTCTTTTAGGACATACCTTCTTTTCATTTTTTAATTTTTAATATGGAAAACATTTTGTAGAAAGCAAAAGTATGTACAATATTACAAGACTAACCACAGTCAATTCAAAATTATGAATCCTATTATTATAGGACCCTAACAACATCCATCCTTGTTTGGCCTAGTGATTGGGTGGAGATCACGGTAAATCTTGTTATCATCTGTTCATTGTGCTGGCCTAGTGATCTATGATGGATTATGGTAAACCCTGGTTTCTATTGATGAGGGTGAGGTGGTTTAGCCTTGGTATGCCCTTATTGGTTCTTTTGGTTTGAGTCCCATATTCATGTTTGAAATATGGCACGAGGGTGAATGGGTGAAGAGAGATTTGGCTCAACCATTCTATGGTTGGGTGGAATGGGGTAGTCCCATCTTGAGTTGGTTTATTGCATTCATTAATGAAAATTTCATTCACTTGATTTTCATGTGTAAATGTATTGATGTATATGTGGATTCTATGGCTGATATGTTTATGATATTTCTATCCCTATTATGATGGTTAAATGTATGTTTTATGACAACATCTATGTATGGCTCTCGACATGTTTTTACTTGTCAATGAATGGATAATTTATTTATGGCCTAACAGATGATAATGCAACAAATGACACGAGGGAACAATGGTTCATAGCAATTCTCAGATAAGTATGAGATCCCTACACTTAATTCTATTGTTTACACCTGTAGGTTACATGTTGAGGATATGTTTGATGAAATGTCTGTCATGGCTAGTAGGGGTTTGATTAAGGTATTGTTCAACTTATTGCTTTGGAATCATTATTTCCCTGTAATTTTACCAATTTTAAGCTATCACTCCATTCTGGGCAGTGACCTGGGATCTCGGCCTGAAAAGGCAGCTTAAATCCCAGGGTCGTTGGCATATAACTGAAAATTTTAGTCTTTGGAAACTGAAAAGAAAGCCTATGCAAGCGACTTTAAGTTTCTGGACACTTTATTACCCATTTCATGGGAGCCGCTGAGGCCTAAGATGTCCAGAACATCAGTGGGACCCAGGTACAAGCTGTCTGAGTGACTGACTTGTATCCTGAGGATTCTGAAGCTAATGATGGATGTTTGTGTGTGATGTTTCCATTGATTCCACTTCATTAAGGTCACATAGGAGGTTGAATCCAATCATAGTAGCCTCTTGTCTCATGTTTACCCCGGTTGGCTAGTTACTTGCTTAGATGTGGGAGGAGGGTGTTACAATAGATGCTCCCATACTTGGTGGGGAACCTACCAAGACCCCCAAAGTATTGACTTGGACATGTTATCTTTTATGCAAATGGTCCTAGATTTGGTAGGGAACCTGGCAGACATCCAACATCTTGACTTGGGTAGGTGTTTCACTTTGCAAATGCTCGTAGTCTTGGTCGAGAACCTTGCAAGCATCGAACATCTTGAATTGGGTGGGATCTCCATTTTGCAAACACTCTTAGACTTGGTCAGGAACCTGGTGGGCTTTCAATATCTCGACTTGGGTGGGTGCTCCACTATGCATATGCTTCCAGACTTAGTTGGGAATCTAACAGACTTGGAACATCTTGACTTGGGCAGGTACTCCACTTTACATACTCTTCGAGACTTAGTTGCGAACCCGGTGGCCCTCCACTTCTTGACTTGCAAATGTGCTCCACTCTACAGACACTTCTAGACTCAGTTGTGGACTTGGCAGTTCTCCAATGTCATGACTTGATTTGGTGCCCTAGTCTGCAATTGCTCCCAAATAAGGTTGGGAACCATACGAACCTTCAAATTATTTCCTCGTATGGGTGCTCCAATCTATAGATATTATCATACTCGATCAGGATGAACATATCAATGAAATTAATCGATGTAGGATGAACTCATCGACCTAGGACAAAGAGATTGGGACAATTGATCAACTTATTCATTCAGAGAAAGTAGCAATTGTTATTCCACCGATTTCACTTTTCATTTCACAGTCCGACGAGCCCATAAAATCATTCCATGGTGAATCATAAATACTAGAGGAACATAAGAAGGAAAAAGGAAGTGCAGTAAATGACAACAATATATTTTTTAATTTAGTAACCGGAGAACCCACAGTAATAACCATTTTTCATCAACATTTCAAATCCCAACAGGGATCCATCATCAGGACATTCTTGAAGGGTTATAATTTTGCATCAATAAATATCCTGATAACTAATAAAAATCAGAATGTCAATATGAGCCAAAGAGAACATGATTGGGAAATCATAATCACACATATTGAGTTTGAGCCTCCATTTTGTCACACCAAAATTGAAAAGGATACCATCATATTTTCTATACAAAGCTACAACAAATAGCAACATGCAATACATTGGTCATTTATGATTAGCTACAATTTCAGTTTTTCCTTATCAATGAGAATTTAGAAATAATTGCATTTTGATAATGTTGTGGCTTTGGCTCTACAAAGTGTATGGATATTTTATGCAATCCTATCATAACTTAATTTTCTGACAACCAGCGACCTTGCGAATACTTGCCCATGGACTGATTTTTATACATTGTACACAATACATGTGTTTTTTAGCAACATACAAAAATAATAGGAAAAATGAAACTTTATTCATGGACAATCACACATTTCCAATGCAACAATTAATTCAATTCAAAGATCAACTAAATCCACTATTGTTTAGTTGGCATCCAAGTGCGAGTAATTTTTTTTTTCTTAATCAAAGTATGAAAATGAGAAAGGAGAAAAATTAGATAAATATTTTCTATAAAATTTATTTTTTTATTGCCAGATGTGCACTTTAGCTTAGTATGATAGAGATGTTGTAATGCCATGTCTTGTTTTGTTTAACATTGTTAATCAAATTATATAAAAAAAAAAAAAATTATAAATTAAAATTAAATTAAAGTACAATAGTGAATTTACCATCCACACTACGTGAAAACATTTTTGCTCGATTAACATAAATAAAATTAATAAAAAAATAGGATTTAAATAAAGATAACTTCATGGTATTGAATCATGGTATGAGAACCCATGGTATTGACCCATAGTATTCATGTGGAATATAGTCTATTTAAATTAGGGAATTAAACTAGTCTAGATTAATCTTAACTCTAGATCTACCAAGATATATTTTCATTCTAAAAGATGTTTGCATCTCAAGGGATTTGATCCCTCTCGGAGCTTGGTAGATCCAGAGTTAAGATGGATCTAGACTGGTAAATTTAAAACTAGCAATTGCACATAAAGGTGCAATGATACACTGAATGAATAGAAGATTTACAAGACCCTCTAACCAAGAATAGAGCCCATTACTAAATCGATCCTCAATACACTTGCTCGCAACCCCTAATAAACCATAAGAATTGTTAATAGAGAAAAAACTATCAAAAAAACTGTCAAAAAAAAAAATCCATATATGTCTACGAAATGAAATAGAAAGGGGAAAATACTTGTGGAATTTATGCCATGCAAGGAGGGCTTTTGTCTGGTGAATGTATAGTTTGTATAACTCTACCTAAACACTTTACTTGTGTGCAGTAAGTTACATATTTCGCTTTAACTTTTTCAAATATTCATCCCTTTCCCCAAAAATTCAGTGCCATGTACTTCCATCCAATAATTAAAATGTAGGTTGTCATATTTTGTCACATGACATATCATAGGTGGCATGTATATCCATCCAATAATTAAAACATAGGTTGTTAGAGATTTTCGGACTAACACTATGTAATGAGTGTACTGGATTGATCACACTCACTACACAGTGTTAGTCCAGAAATCTCTAACAATATAATTCACTATGAAAGTTTCCAATCACTCAAAACACAGGTTGTCGTATGTCGTCACATGCCTAGAAATGCTACTACTGCACATATTTTGTATCCATTATTCCATCACAAAAAGTGACTTTTCAAGAAAAAAATAAATCCCATAGAGAAACATTGAGTGCCTGACTTTTATGCAAAAAAAATTTAACATTTTATTGAGAGGATATTACATTTTATAACAATAAATTAATTAATCTCCTTATGTGTAGACTTCCACACTTGACTTATCGACTTGCCAAAAATCTATATTTTATAGCAACATTGAAAATAAAAAATTAACCTATTAATTTTTATTTTAGTGAATTTCCCGTATCTCCTTATGTGTAGGCTTCCACATTTGACTTATCCACTCTCCGTGTCAAACAAAGTGTTCTTTTATCTATTTGATAAAAGAAACATTATGTTGGTAGAGGCACACTATACCTGACCTGGCTTGGAGATTTGGTTATACATTGGTGATGACATTAAGATTTATTTAATCCCATAAATAAGCCATGACACATCATTTTGATTTATATTTCATATAAATTTTGTAAAATAATTAAAAAGAGATTTGGTTATAAATTGGTGATGAAAATAAGATTTATTTAATCCCATAAATAAGCCATCACACATCATTTTGATTTATATTTCATATAAATTTTATAAAATAATTAAAAAGAAATATTTACACATATGGATAATTAAAAATATAAAATATGCACATAATTTTATGATATTTTCAACCTTGTCCATTTCAACCCATCCACCTTTATTCTCAATTAGCAAATTGGTCCTTTTTTGGTTGGTTGGTTTCGTTTGGTCGAGATCCTACCTCAAACCACATCACTTTGTTGAACATTCTACTTAAATGTGGCCCAACCATTGATTGGAATGACTACAAAAAGGAAAATCTCATTGAGGCAATGAGCACATGCCATGAGATTACAAAGTTTGAATAATTTCTCACCATCAAAGCTCACGGAAGTAGCCATATCTTGACTTTCTTAGATGGATAATTATTTAGTGAGTGTTTTGTTCATACATGGTGGATTATTTCCGGTGTTGTGTGCACAACCCTTTCTCTTGTGAACCCTCTCGCTTTAAATATCATTCGTGTTTTGCATATTGAAGTTTTTCTGGCAGATAAATGTTAGGTAAACTTGACTCAGGATAAAGTCAAAGTTGACTAGGTTAAACAGTGATGGTTTTGTGGCACATGGTATTGTGCACCCATAGTATTCTGCCCGTGGTATTATATGTAATGGATCTTATAAAAGGCTGGAAGGACTTCATTATAATGCAAGATTTGGAGGTGAGCGGTGAAGGCTCACTTGGTCGAATTGGCTAGGGTTTTGGCCAATGCTAATGAGATCTTTTAGGTTGGGTTTTTCCCCGGATTTGGGGTTTTCCCAGATAAACATTTGTGTTTATGTGTTTATGGTTGTTGCTGGTTATTTTCTTAAACATATTCCTCTCAGTAATTATTTATGTTATGCAGTAAATTTCTTAACATTCCCCCCTTAAACTTGACTTGGGGTTCCTTGACTAACTCTAGCCAAACCTGCTAAGTGAGACAATCCCGCTCACTCTAGCTCTTACCCCCCTTAGATTTTTTACCCAGGGTATTGTTAGCCCGACATCCACCCTATCACCTAGGTCTAACCCAGACTTTACCGGTGATCACCGAGGGGTACACATGCCTTACCAGGTCTTATAGTAGTATGCCCATTTACATGCAATAATTTTGACTTCATTATTTTATTTTTTTTTGCTGCTGCGATTCTAATCCATCCTTTCTCAATTTGATTTTCTCAAAAACTTCTATCAAACCGCTCCAACTGCGAGCCCGAGAACCTCGTAGATTCCAGCACCGGTGGCCTCACGTAACAGAAAACGAATAATTTTAGAAGCCGCATGAACAATTTTCTTCTGCTGACCTGCATGCAGCCCACTCCTACTCCATCTACCAACATGGCATAGAACACACAGGAAATATCCCTTATTGATTCCCTACGAAAAAAGCTCCAAACAAAATCATCCTTGAATTTTAATATTACCAAAAGGTATCTCTCAACCTTCTTTAAATAGCCGCATGAATCCCGAACAATTCATCAGCATGTTCCAAACCGATAAATATAGCAAATGCATTGTGATCCCTGGCAGTTATGGCACTATCTTCCACAGATTCTCCTCGAGGTTCTTTCACGTACGATTGTTCCACCATTATTTTCCAGACCCAGATCTGTAAAAAGGCCGCATTGATCTCATCAGGCACTATAAACCCCTGGCATCAAAGAATCCCTTTGAAGCCAATATTTGGCTCTGATACCACTTGTTGGAGACACAATTTCCGTTATACCAAAACTCACAGGTATTAGTAAACAGACACGTCGCTAGATTTAAGCACATGCCATGAAACACATGGGGAGTGTTGACCTTCTAAACTGCCAATATCGGGGAGCTAACAAGAAAATCATTCATGGAAATTTGAAAAGCCTCTGCATTTGAATTTGATGTATTATGGGAAATCATAAAGCATGTGCAAGCTTAAACTCCACATGGTGGAAGAGCAGAAGCCCCTGAGATCATCACAAATAAAGGGCCTCAGCACGAGTACGAAGGACATCGGTGGCGCCAACCTCTTCTCCACTGCACTGCCAATTCGCTCGCCGGTGTTAGGGACTGCCTCCTCGAAAACCCCATTTTCTACTTATACAAAGAAATTGCAGATGCCACCACAAAATTAGGTGTCCACATACATTTATTTTTGTTGACATAGGTTAATTGTATTAGTGTGACATAAAGTCGATTTTGATTGCTATTATTATAATTTTTAAATGGTCACTACTGTTATAATTTTTATGTGCTTACATATGGAAGATTTTGATTCCTACCACTATAACCTCTAGGTGGACACCAGTGCTATAACTTTTATGTGCCTACATATGGCCCTTCCCTAGACATAGGCCAATAAAAAAGATTTAAACTTTAAATATCATAATTTACATAACACTTCATATAACACTATGATCACCTCTATGTTCCTACATATGCTCTCTTTGGTAGACATATGCATATAGGAAGGATTTAAACCTTAAATCTCATAATTTACATAACACTTCATATAACACTATGATCACCAATTGAACTACCCCTTAATCTAATTTTTTTTTTTTTTTTAAATTGTGTCAATGCTCTCCAACCTAGTATGGTAGAGATTTTGTAATGTAATGTACTGTTTAACATTTTCACTTGGTCAAATTACATAAAAATAAAAAATAAAATAAAATAACATAAAATTATAATTGTATTATTAATTTATAATTAAATCAGGCTAGATTTATCTTAATTCTGGATCTATTAGGTGTCGAGAGATTAAATTTCTTGAGATACAAATCACTTTTAAACTAAAAAGAGATTTGATTCCTCTAAAAACTTGGTAAATCTAAAATTAAAATAAATCTAAATTAATATTTTATATTCTAAAATTAATATTTTAATATAAATATATATAAATTATATTTCATCAAATAAATAAATCATTCTAGTTTTTCAATTATTTGCCTTTTTAACCATTCACTTTTAAATTAATATTAATATTTATTAATTTCAATTCCTTTTTATTAGGCACTATGTTGTACTTTGGGTTCGTTTTTGTTTAATCATAATATCTCCTTTTTTATACCCTTTAGATTAATATAGACACCCCGACACCATTAGGTGCAACTAAGCTTTAAAAACAAGATCTATGAGTGATTAGCTCACAGTTGTGTCATTTAGTTGTAACATTCCTTTAATTTCCAGTTGGTCGTACATTTTTCCAAACCTGAAATTGAAATTAATATCAGAAATTACTTCATGTCCACAAGATTCCTATTCCAAGGGATGAGTTCCCTTCTTTGATGTGAACTCCCATATGCCTGTTGATGAGCCAGATGCCTCTCGATGAAATATAAATCCCAACGTGAGAAAAAATTGTCATCCTCTTGATAATGATGATGGGTAGTGGGTGATGACTGTCATTATCATGAATGACTAATGATGCGGTGACGAGGGCTTGGCGACGGTTGTCAATCCTCACAATTAAACAACAATGCAACGTTCAAAGCCTCGGGAGTCTTGAAAGCACAAAAGCAATTGCTAAATTTCTATAAATTAAAATTTTTTAATATTCATAAATTAAAATAATTTATTTATATTAATATCTAAAATAATATTAATTGAAAAAAATATTTATTATAATTCAAACCAATTTTCTTACACTCATCCATTCTACTGTACCCCATAAACTTTGCCTAAAACCCTTAGAACTTATCATATTACTCGTTAATATTCATCTATTCTACCATAATCTTGGCCTAAAACCCTTAAAACTCATCATATTACTTGTTAATACTCATCCATTCTATCATAATCTTGGCCTAAAACCCTTAAAACTCATCATATTACTAGTTAACAAATAGAACATTAGAAATCAGATATAGTTTTTGGAAGATATCCTTCTCTATATTCAATTCAATCAATTTTTTTTATATAACTAAATATTTTTAGATTTTTTCCATCAACTTTGCCTAAAACCTTTAGAACACATCATATTACTAATTAACACTCACACATTCTACCATAATATTTGCCTAAAACCTTGAAAACTCATCATATTACTATTACTAGTTAACAAATAGAACTTTAAAAATAAGATATAGTTTTTGGAAGGCATCCTCCCCTATATTCAATTTAGTAAAAAAAAAATTGCATAACTAAATATTTTTAGATAGTTTAATTTTTTTATTAAATATTTTATGAACATGAAAATGATATTTTTAAAAATTTCAATTTTATTTCAATAATTTTATTGGTGCCTAAATTTAATATTACATTTTTTACAAAGATTTAATTATTTGTATAAATAAAACTATATGTTGCAAATATTTTTGTTAATAAATATGTGATGATATGAAATCCACATAAGATGGTTATGAGTATAAAAATTCATTTAATTATATTAGAAGTGATATGGAGAATGCAACAAAATATAGATATAAACATAACACAGAGATGTAGCAAGAATAAAACTTCACTTCATTAATATCAAAGAATTGAAATATGCTTACATATATAATGGAAACTAGTTCAGACGATGGTAGTTTATTTTTGAGAAGAGATGTGGTGACTACATGCCTCTAAACTATGTTACAATGAGGCTCGAAGGCTTATTTATTATTGATAAACAATGGAAAACCCTAAACATCCAAAAACCTAACCATGGGAGATGAACCACCAAAAATATGGGTCCCGTTTTGGTAAATTGATATATGAACTTCCTGGGGTCGTAACATTGACATACGATCTTCGTTTGACGCACAAAATGCCTCGTTAGAAAGATATATCATAGGACTACAAATTTTGAATGCAAACATGAGTCTTTCAATCATGTTTGCCTGTTTTCCCCAAAAAAACATTGTTTAGGACCTCAAAACGGCTCCAAAAGTTCAAGACCTGAAACATTGCCAAAAATAGTAAACAGTGCTACAATTAAGGAACTGAAAAACTAAAAGATACGGTGGTGGGAGTCCAAGTGGAATAGGCGGGTGGTCATGATATCCACTTGGATCAGTCTTCCCCCCTTAGGAAGCAATGATACCCATTGCATTAAGTGCCTCTATTTGATGGGGAAACTTCTGCTGAACTTGGTCCTTGGTGAGCCACTTTCCTTGGTGCAAGAGTTGGTCATCTTTGACAACCCGATATAGTTGGGTCTTCTATTGGCGAGTGTTCTTGATCTGTGTGTGTATGATCTGATCAGTTGTGGCATGTTCCATGCATTTTGGGTTTAACTCTGTAGGTGTGAGATGTTTTGCAATGTCTAATGTGTCCAGTAATGGTGGAAAGTATGGTCGAAGGCGGTCTACATTGAACACTGGGTGGAGGCCAAGGAATGGGGCAATGTTGAGCTCAAAAAATTTTTCTACCACAACCTTGGTAATGGTACAAGGCCCATATCAAAGTGGTCTCAGCTTCCGATGGGCTCCGATAAGGCATTCTTTCTGCAAATGCAACCAAACTTTTTCACCCACCTAAAACTTGTGTGGCACCCAATGTTGATCATGTCGTTGCTTATACTTGGCATTTGACTTCTCCAAGATGTGGTGAAACTAATGGCGGATGTGTTGGATACTTTCAATAATCTGGTTGCTTTATCAACATTGGACAATACATGTGTGGATTTTTTCTATGTAGTCGCATGAGGCATGGCAACATTAATCAGACACAATGGTTGAAATCGTACACCCACTTGAAAGGGATTGTGACTAGTCTAGCTATGGAGATCTCTTTTATAACTGTGTTGCACATAAGGAAGACTAATTTTTTTTTCCACGACCACAAATACATAGTCATTACCATGCTTGGTATAAGGGAGGTCAGACATCCATGGAGATGGATTCCCAAGGCTGGCTAGAAGTAGGAAGAGGAGTGTACATGCCTTGCTTCTTGATGGTTGGTTTGGCGATGGAACAGGCAGTGCAGAATCTATTATATTTCCCAACATCTAGTTGGAGTTTTGGCCAATAAAATTACTTTTGTAGTTCAACCACAATTTTCTCTACACCAAAGTGTCTTGCGACCCAAATGTAGTGTGCCTCCAAAATCAGCGTGGCACGCTCACTTGAAGGAACACAAAGGTGTCCGAGATAGCATAATAATGCATCCTGGAGGTGGAAATCATGAAATTCCTTGCCATCTACTAACATCTAGTATGTGGAGGTGAAGTCTAGATCATTTTTGTATAGTTGTGGCCATCCAGAGGTCTTGTGGCCACTAGAGTTCAGAACAGTAGTTTGTGCTGCAACTGGGGGCCGACTGGGGCAGTCTACAACATGATTGATGCTTCCATTTTTGTATTTAATGTTCAAGTGGAATTGTTGCAGATATGTAGACCACTTCTGATGGCGATCATTTTGCAACTTCCCTTGTGTCTGTATAAACTAAAGAGGTCAGTGATCGGTGTGGATGACTATCTCCTTACTTGGAATGTAATGCTTCCATTGTTGGCAAGCTTGCGTGATGGAATACATATTTTTATCATAGTTGGGGTACTTTTGAATTGTATCGAAAAGTGTTTCACTATTATAGACCATTGGATGCCTGTGTTGGGTGAGGACTACACCAATAACATAGTCGAAGGTGTCTGTCTCAATTTCAAATGGTTGTTGCAGGTCTGGAAATGTGAGTACTGGTGTAGAGCAGAGGAGGTGCTTCAACTCAACGAATGCCTTATGTTGGGACTCGGACCATGAAAACTTTACTTTTGCTTCGTCCTTGGTAATCTGACTCAAAGGCCAAGTGATATGGGAGAATCCCAACATGAACCTTCGATAAAAATTTGCAAGGCCCAAAAGGTTGTGAAGCTTTGTTAGAGTGGTTGTGGCTGGTCAATCTCAAATGACTTGGATCTTAGTCAGATCCACATGCGTGCAACACTCGTCTATGATGTAACCTAGATATTGGACTTGGCTCATGAAAAAGGTGCATTTCTCCATGTTAGCACATAGTTTGTGATGGTGAAGGGTTTGAAGGACCTATTGAATGTGTTGCAAGTGTTCTTCCCAACTCTTTTTGAAGATGAGGATGTCGTCCAAATAAATAGCCATGAATGAGTTGGTGAAGGGCCACAAGATGTCATCCATTAGCCTCATAAAAGTAGCAGGGGCATTTGTCAACCCGAAGGGCATAACCAACCATTCAAAAAGGACTTCCTTGGATTTGAAGACGGTATTCCATACATCTATGGGCTCTGTTGGAACCTGGTGATAGCTAGACTTCACATTGATCTTGATGAAATACTTGGCCCCATTGAGTTGGTCCAGAAGGTCATCAATCCATGGGATTGGATACCTATTCCTGACAGTGATTTTGTTTAGTGCCCAATAATCAATGCAAAGCCTCGAGGTCCCATCCTTCTTATGTAAAAGTACAATAAAGCTCCAACAAGGTGAGGAACTTGGTCAGATGTGCCCTTTTTGTAGCAACTCCTAGATTTTCCGCTTGATCTCTTCACACTGGTGATATATCTGCACGTTGGGTAGAGGTGCTCCGGGAGTCAAATCGGTTGAATTCTTGACCTGATAGTGTAAGGGTACCCCTGTGGGTGAGGAGAAGATGTCCTCTATTCTTCCATGACAATATCCAATTACTTATGCTTCGTAGAGGAACCCTTCCTAGGGGCCATGGATGTGGCTACGATCTTCCCCTTACTTTGAGAGTGAATCAGAAAGAAAAAAAAATTCCCAGTCTAGGAGATGATTTTACTGAATTTCTTAGCAGAGATCAAAGATGGTGGTAAGCAAGGATACCTCTAGTATCCTGTATAACTTATTGCCCAAGGAAATAATAATAGTGTGAGGCATTGACTCATGTACAACATGACGCTTCCACTAGTATGATTGTCCTAATAATACATCACAAAATTCAAGAGTACCAACATCACACAATACCTCATCCATGAAGTGCTTGTTGTTGTATGGAATGTAACACTACTCCCGGGCGAGAAGATCTCTTCCTTGGTGAAGCCACCTCATGGTGAACCACTGTGGGTGTGGTGTGTTTGGTAGGCCCACCCACTTTATGACCTCTACTGAAATGAGGTTCTTTTGGCTCCTATTGTCGACAATGAATTGCAACAATGAACCCTTCACCCACATTTGTGAGTGGAAGAGATGCTCCCCCTCCTCTAGATCTTTAGGCTAAATCTTTTAGATCTTGGTGGTGGGAATAGTGGCACTGGGCTCTGCATCAATAATCTTCTTCCCTTTATCATTCCCCTTGTTGGGTTTTGACTCAGATTCAGAACATGCATCTAATTCTGAAGCCTTCAACTCAGCTAGTAGTGACTGCTTGGTTCGACACTCACTTGTGTTGTGAGTGGGGATATTATGGAGCTCACACCAGTTCCCAGTGTCCTTCTTTGTCTTTGTGGTGTTGTTCTTTGCTTTCATCTTTGACGGTTTGTATTGGGTCACCCTGCCTTGGCTTTGTCCTTTGTTCTGCGGTTCGGGGGCCCCTTTCCCATGCTTTAGATTTGCAGATCCAAAGTCTCGCTTCTTATATTTTAACTTATGCTCGACCTTGACAGTGTATCTGTAGGTGGAACCAAGTGAGGAGATGTTTAGAAACTCCATCTTGTCTTGGATGTATTTGTGTACAAAACCGCAGTACTTGAATAAAAGATGCTGCTCAGAATCCTTGATATCCAACTTCGTGCAAAGGGTATGAAAAATATTTGTGAACTCTGGGATGTCTTGGTCCCTTCCTTATCATAATGTGGTTCAATTTATGTATTTATATTCATAGCTCCTGACAGGGTCATACTGCTCCTTGATGACATCTTGAAAAGAGTTCCAAGTGGGTGTGGCTCAAAACAATGTGGTTCCCTCTCATCCTTCTACTCACAGTAGGTTTCCCAACAGTCCTTGACGTGGGGGGCAGATTTGAGGAGTGCAAAAGTAATATGTCCCTTACTGGAAAAAGCATGAACCAAAAAATACCCTTCCAATAGATTTAACCATTTATCTATGGTGTATGTATCTATTTGGCCTTCAAATATGGGAATATCAAAGTTGACTTATACCTTGAAGGGAGTGGTGCCTCCAGACTGGCTACCAAATTAAGATGCATCACCTGTGGGCATCCACCGAAGGATCTAGGCAAATTTTTCCATCATCACGTTCCTCTGTCGCTCGAGGGCTTCTTCGAGCAATATTTTGAAGGGATCTCATGCTACCTCATATTTATTTTCTTCTGCCATGGGAGGTCATCAAGGTTTTTGAGATTGGTATTGCAAAGGTTCAACCAGTTCAAGCCCTAACTCCTTATACCCTGACCTAATCAGGGACATGCAAAGAAAAATAGAGAAAGAGCAAACCACTTTGATAACACTGATCCGGACTTATGCAGGATGTTGTTTGTGGAGCATGATTGTTCAGAGGTCTTTGTTTCAGCTGGATGTATACCCCAGGAAGTTTGTACACCCCTCCACACGGGGGGGTGCGGGGGGGACTTGTCCCCCCCACGGGGGTCCGAGGGGGCCAATCCCCCCCAGCTGGGGGGTCCGTGGGCCAACGGTCCCCCAGCAGGGGCTTAGGAGCAGGGGCTCAAGGGTAGCGCCCCCGAAGCCAAAAATAGATGTAAAATTACCTTGTAAAAGTATAGTAATTTCCATTCAATCTAGGCCGTTCATTAGGCAGATGATCTAACGATAGAACTTATGTTTAGTTTAGGGTTTTTTGCCCTAGAAGGAAACCCCTCTCTTTGTATGAGGTCATTGTATTTGAGGATATGATATAGATGTGTATTCTCTAAGCAAGAAACAGAGAGGTGAGACTGTGAAACAAAACAGAGGATATTACAGCGAATCTATTATAGGTTGTGTCTCTTCATTTTGCTGGATAATAGAAAGAAAGGACTGGTTGTGGACGTAGCCCAATCTGGGTGAACCACGTATATCTGTGTCTCTCTTATTTTATGTGTTTTCTGTGTTTATATTTCTGCAATATTTTATGTGTTTCATTTCTCTGATATATATACATTTCTAACATCCTTCTCCTTCTAACAATGTAAACTTTGAAATGGGAACTATAAACTCAAAACGGGAACTCTGGCCAAAAAACGCCCAAAAAACATCAAAAACAATGCTAAAAATGAAAAAATGTGTATACTGGAACGATGGTTTTTTTTTAGGGACAATTTTGAACATGTTTTAAAAATAGAAGTGAAAATGAAATTTTCGTGCAAAATATAGCTTGAAAATGAAAAAGTGATGATACTGGAACAATGATTTTTTTTAGGGTCAATTTTTTTTAGGGTAACTCCCCCCACCCGTAATCGGCCAGCCACCTGCTCCCTCCCCTCACTCCTCACCCTCCCCATACTCCCGTATACCCTACTTGGCC
>APFE030994126.1:0-23741 GCA_000404065.3 Pinus taeda
TTCCAACTCTTCCAATTACCATCCAACCTACTAAATAAGTGTAGGAAAATGGTTTCCATGTTTTAACATCTATTAGGCACAAAGGTTTGGGTGGAATAGGAAAGGGTGAGTAGGGTCTTATTAATACCCTCCAAGCAAGTAAAAATGCCAAAGAAATTGCAATTAGGGGCTAAGAAAGGGGCCACACACATCAAGAAAATTAACCTATAATCCACGTTTACAATAGTAGGAGCAAGTCAGGCTAAAACAAGAGAGGTGAAAATTCTTGAAGTAGCTCCCTCAACTACAAATATGGGCCAAACTAAATCTGATGAGGTCTAAATTATTGAAGGACCTCCCCATAAGTTACAAATAGAATCAAGTTAAAGAGCCTCCAAACATTATTGCTATGGTTGATAAGGGGGAACAAGCAAAAGATAAAAGAAATAAGGTTGAGGAAGAAAAGAAAAAGGTAGAGCATACTACTATTGAGGTGATCATATGAGCTATGATTGCAATAGTAAAGATGATAGAGAACGCATTGCAATTAGGAAAAGGACAAGTAAGTGAGGGAGAAGAGCGCCAATGCATTGAGAAAACAAAGGAAGATAGAAAAGGAAAAAGAGGGAATGAATAGAATGGACCATAGCACCAAGGAAAAATTAAGAATCCATACTTATATTAAAGTATAGAAACCTTGGCGAATCTTATTGATTATTAAAATGTGAACCATAATTTGTAAGAATATTTAAACCTCAATGTTTATACAGTTCCTAGAAAATTTTGGAAATTTTTTGAGTAAGATACTTTTATTTAATAGAACTTGGTTGAATCATTTCGAAAAAAGATGGAAATAGTTGAATTATATTTTGGAATAATAACATGGCAAATTAGCCCATGTGCAAAATTTAACACTTAAAATTTTCCATTTAGAGCTCCCTACAAACAAAACCAAAATATGAGTTCAAAAATTTGAGAAAAATGTAGAAAACACCCTTAAAAGTAGAGTACCAGAGATAATTGAAGTGGCTCCCACATGACTTGATCTACCCAAACCATGCGTACACCCACAAGTTCTCTACACTACTCAAGTTATCATTACCAGAAGTGTTTCCTAGCACACTTGATGTTAAGACCTCCCAAAAAACCAACTCAACCCTCTCTCTTTTTGAAAGCATCTCACCTTTGGAATCCTTAGATCTATATGATATCATCAAAAAAAAAATACCAAAAGATCTATTATAGCATTGAGGCTTATGATCAACTTACACAACTTAGATTATTTCTGATACATGAGAATCACACATATGACCTCATATTCACCACATTTTGAATCTTTTATGGTTAAGCCTATTCACCACATTTTGAGTCTTTCAGGGTCCAGCCTAATACAAAAATTAAAATATAATACTTCAGGGTAACCTATTTTAAAATAAACATCAATAGATGAGACTATAGTAATTACGTTCATATGATTAAGGCGGTTCAACATTCTAGGGTTTCTGCAACCTCTACAACGGCATATCTTTTCAGACATCTGCAGACCTGTCCGCAAAGACAGCAATACGTCCATACGAATCCAACAGGGCAGTCTCGATCATCATGAATCCCCCCAGGGGGAGGATACAGCGCCTCCCCCAATGAGAATGAAGAGCGGCAAAAGAATGAGGAAGTTGACAAACCAGAGGATCAAAATGAGGACATCACAGATCAGAACTCACAACAAGCCAAAAAAGATGACAAAAAACAACCCACAGTCACCTCGAACACATGCAAGCCAGTGGTAACCGAACATCCAAAGGTAGAACTCTCAAGCCACTGAATCAATGCTCAGATACAGTATATGAGGGACCATGCACTGATAGGCAAGTTCGTAGGACTATGGCCAACTGAGAAAGTGCTACGTGGCTGGATAGCAGCTAAATGGAACCCAAAAGGACACATCACCCTGCAGTTGGGACCTAAAGGGTTCTTCACAGCCATTTTTAACTGCTTAGAGGACCGGAACAGGGTTTTGGATGGAGGGCCATATTTTTTCAATGCTGACAAATTGTATCTCAGGGGATGGGTAGAGTGTTTCAACCCTGACAAAGAGGACCTCAGCTAGGCTCCTGTTTGGATACGTCTCTACTCTCTTCCCATGGAATACTGGGAAGAAGCTTCTCTACAAGAAATTGGGAATGTACTAGGAAAATTTATCAAAGTTACAGAGGAAACAAAACTCCGAAGATACACCTCTTACACGCGAATCTGTGTCTACATGCACCTTAGCAAGGCACTTCCAGATGCGGTAAGTATATTCCATGATGATGTTGAATGGGTTCAGTTAATTGACTATGAACATGTGTCGTTTAGATGTAGAAGATGTCATGCCCTAGGCCACTTATTTAGGGACTTTCCTTTAAATCAAAAACCCTCATCCCCATTTGCACCAGATAAACCTGATTCTGATGGATTCACCAAAGTAGCCAGTCGTAGGAAAAGCCACAAGAAACCAGCTTCAAATCCTAAGATGCCTCAAGCCATCTCTTCCAAGCCTTCCATGAGCAACAGCTTTGAAGCATTGGCCCGAAAAAATGATCTTAACTCTAAAAATCTCACTTCCCCAAACAGGGAGGCAAAGAAGGACAAGCAATCTGCTCATTTAGACTCCAAGACACTCCAAGAAGATCCCTTGCCCAAAGATCCTTTCCCCTCAGCTAAGCATAAAGTCCCAGCATGGAATATTCAAGGAATGGAGGTAGACAACATAAAATATGATTCCAGAACAACAACAAAAACAACTGAAGAATTAAATGAATCTCAGCACATGGAAGAGGAACCAGAAAGCATAGATATTGGGGATATAAACATTCTAGGCCTAGAGCAGGCATGTAAAACAAAAAATTATGACAAAATTCCAGAACGACAACTAGAGAATCTGGAGGTGATCCTCTCAAGGGCACAAAGGCAAAAATCACTACGTATTCAGACTGGCAGCCTTTGGGATGGGAGACATATTACCAAAGATAACAAAAAACGTGGAAGGAAAACAAATCTCCAACGAACAATCCGAATAGGAGAAATGTTAGTGGAGACAGACAGGTACTTCAAGCTTACAAAGTATTATAACTCCCTCCACAACACTTCCCAATGAAGTTAATATCATGGAATATCAAAGGGCTCAATGGCCTAGGGAAAGGTAGATTACTCAAAAATATGATGATGCAAGAAAGACCACAGATCCTATTCTTGCAGGAAACTAAATGCAATTCAATCTCTTTGGAAAGTATTGCAGCAAAAGCCTGGCCAGGAGGTCTCACAGCCGCAGTGGATGCCGCTGGTGTGTCTGGAGGCTTAGCAGTCATATGGGACGCTCATACCATTATGCTCAATAACATACATGCTAATAAGAATTTCATTCAAGAAACTTTTCACGTCACAGGGACCAATATACACGGGCATCTAACCAATGTATTTCCCCCAGGAGGCCATGAATAAGATAGAAATCCTGAACACCCTTTCAATAATCAACACTGATAGGTTGCATCCACTGTGGATTACGGGGGGCAATTTCAACATGATCACCAGGCTGGAAGAAAAAAGGGGAGGCAGGAATAGATGGGATAAGGAAGGGAATCACCTAAAAGATTTTATTCAGAACAACTGGCTTATTGACTTGCCATTCAACATGGAATTTTTACCTGGAACAAAAAAAGAGCAGGATCGCTCCAGATTGCCTCTTGTCTGGATAGATTCTTGCTATCAAACAACGCAATACATATAGGTGGAGACTTTTCAGCTTCTATCTTGCCGCTCTCAGGGTCAGATCACTGGCCAATCTCTCTTCAATGGACTCGTCCTGGTAACACAATCCGAAGACCATTTCCCTTTGAGGCATTCTGGATGTCTCATCCGGATTTCAACAACCTAATCAACACAAAATGGAACAATTTTTCTCCTCAAATGGCACAAAAATGTTTCAATTTCAGCAGAAGCTTAAGCACCTCAAGGTCAAGATCAAACAATGGAACCATACTTCTTTTGGCAATATTTTCCAGGCTCAGAGTGACCTCGATCAAGATATGAAACAACTGCAGTAGAGGATCATAATAGAAGACCGATCAAATGACCTGTCAGAACAGGAAAAGCATCTTGAGTCGCAGATCGTAGAGAGGGAAAAACAGGAAGAAACATTATGGAGGCAAAAATTGAGAATAAGATGGCTTAAGGATGGAGAAAAAAACACAAAAAATTTTCACAGAACCACCATCCAACATAGAATGAATAACAACATCACTCATATTCAAAATGATCAGGGGGTAAAGATGGAAACACATGAAGAAATTGAAAGCGAACTTCTAAACTATTTCAAGCAAGCTCATCATGAGCCACAGATAGACAGATTGCATGCCATAGAAAAAATTACAAGGAATATTCCTAAAGTTATTACAGAGGAGCATAACCAACTCCTTCTCAGGTCGGTCGACTTATAGGAGGTGGAAAAAGCAGTTCGTCAACTGAAAGATGGGAAGGCGCCTGGCCCGGACGAATTCACCTCAAATTTTTTCCACAATTTCTGGGAGCTGATTAAAATGGAAGTTTGGCAGGTAGTCGAGGAATCGAGAACCTTGAGATGGATGCTTACAGGAATTAATGCTACATTCATTGCCCTTATTCCCAAGGAAGCTCAACCCTGTACCCCTGACAAATACAGGCCTATTGCCTTGTGCAACATAATCTACAAGATTGTCTCCAAAATCATCGCCTCCAGACTGAAGTTGTTGTTCCCTCTCATCATTTCGCCTGAGAAATATGAATACGTCGAAGGTAGGCAGATTACGGATGGCATCATCCTAACTCATGAAATTATCCACTCCCTAAAGATATCCAAAAATTCAGGTATGCTCCTTAAAATAGATCTTTCAAAAGCATTTGATAGCTTAAGTTGGCTATACATCAAAAAAACTCTTATTGCTTTTGGTTTTGCTCCTCCCTGGGTAAGGTGGGTCATGAGTCTTATATCCTCCTCCTTCTTTTCTGTTCTAATCAATGGTATCCCCTCCTCCCCCTTTCATCCTTCTCGGGGCATTAGACAGGGTGACCCTCTCTCCCCCTTCCTATTCGTTATTATGGTAGAAGGGTTGGACCGCAGCATTAAATCAGCTCAGCATTCACAGCTCCTAAGAGGTTTGTCTTTTCATAACTCTTCCGCCTTTACTCACCAGCAATTTGTTGATGACAACATGCTTTTTGGTCATTCATCCGTCCAGGAAGCTCGTCAGCTCAAAATGTTACCGACGGATTTCTCGGAAGCCTCAGGTGCCACTATCAATAAAGCCAAATCCCAAATCTTCTTTTTTCATACCCCCGTTTCTACCCAAGCAACCATAGCTCGCATTCTTGGATTTTCTATTTCTGTCCTCCCTTCCAAGTATTTAGGAGCTCCCATGACTGCCTCGACCTTGAAGCACTCTTCTTGGAAGATCCTCTTAGAAAAGTTGGAGGCTCGCCTCACCTCTTGGACTCACAGGGCCCTCAATATGGCAAGTCGATTAGTCCTTATAAAAGTTGTTCTTCAATCCATGCCGTTGTACCTTTTCTCAATCCTAGCAGCTCCCAAATGGGTTCTCAAAGAAATTAAACATCTCCAGTGATCTTTCTTATGGGGCAATCCAGGTCAAAAATGAAAATGGGCTCTTGTCAAATGGGACACAGTGTGCCTTACAAAGTGCGCCAGTGGAACTGGATTGAGGGATCCCTATCATAGCAACGAGGTCATGGGTGCTCGAATCTGGTGGAAATGGCTTACTGTGCCATTCACCCCCTGGGCCACTCTATGGACAACAAAATATGCCAGAAATCGCCCAACAGAAGAACTAATACGAATGTCAGAAGTTAGCATGGGTTCTCTAATCTGGAATTCGGCCAAGCAACACAGAAGCCTAATTCAGCAGCATAGTTTCTGGGAAGTTAAGGACGGCAACACAGCAAGGTTCTGGGAAGATTCCTGGCAGTAGCAGCCCAAGTTAAAGGACCTAATCTCACCTCTGCAAATTCTGGAGCAGGATATGCAAACCTATGACAAAGTTAAAAAATTTTGGAATCCCTCTACAACGCAAGGATATAGGCAATGGATTAAGGCGGATCAAATCTTAAGACATGGAACAGAACAAGTTCAACATACTCTTGACACAGAATTAATGAAGAGGAAAATACAGTACTCAAATGAAAGGGATATTCTTAGATGGGGCTATGAAGAAAAAGGTACCTTCACTACTAGGGAGGCTTATAATATCATTATCAAGGAACATTTGGTCAAAGACCCTCTCTGGAGCAAAGTCTGGGACCCTACCAACTGGCCGAAAATCTCAACCTTTCTCTGGCTTTTATGTCAAAACAAAATCCTCACATGGGACAATCTCAAGAAGAGGAACTATCATGGGCCCTCACTGTGCCCCAATTGTAGACAAGAAGAGGAATCCATAAAGCATCTTATGCACTCTTGTCATCTTGCACGCAAGCTCTAGGAAAAAGTCAGTTTTCGATGCCAAAAGGAAGGAAGAATACATGGAGACATCATAGCCACTGTTCGCAACTGGGATCGGAACCCATATCAAAGCAATATTTTAAAATTCTTATGGAAGCTCATTCCAGGCTTCCTCATGTGGACTATTTGGAAGGAGTGAAATCGAAGAATCTTCAAGGATCACTCTGCGCCCTGGAGACTCTTTGGAAAGTCATCTGCCAAAATATCAAGGAAACCTTACTTCTCCATACCTAGTATGCGGAGGACTTTCCTTCTCTCCCCCAAGAACAAAATATCTGGACTAATTGGAACCTTCAGAGGAATCAAGTACCAATATCCAAAGGAACAACTCCTCCAAAGGGCAATTCACTTGAAAAGTGGCTCCCTCCTCCCAAGCATATGTTCCAGTTAAACTTCGATGGAGCCTCGAAGGGCAACCCAGGTAATGCAGGCTTCAGAGGGATATTCAGAGACTATAAGGATGCTCCTCTTCTAACCTTTTTAGGATCAAAGGCTAGGATACCAACAACTTGGCCAAACTGGAAGGTCTATGGCAGGTTCTTATTCTAGCTCAAAATGAGGGATACTTTCCACTTATTATAGAAGGCGACTCTCAGATCATCATAAATATGGTCTTCAAAATTATGCAAGGCACTCCTTCAAGCAAAGTGAGCAACAATTGGAGAATGGCGAAGCGGCTTGAACTCATTGAAATCTAGCTCTCTTCTCATAGGGTGATCACTCTCCAGCACATACGCAGGGAAGGAAATAAAGTGGCGGACTTACTAGCTAATATTGGTGTAGAAAGTGGATTGGATCTTCACACAGGCTCAATTTCCAGACTGGCCTCTGAAATCCAACTTATGGAATACCAAAATATTGTGAAGAATGAAATGAAACAGGGAGGAGAAGAGCACCTGGATGCGGGTGATTATCGAGCTCATTAATGGCGTTAAACAGGTGTGACGGTGCTCGGCCCTGCTAGCGGCTGGCCAGCGCTATTATCCATGCCCGGACTTGGCACATGAAGGCTCACCTAAGGCGAGAGCAGGTCCACCTGCAGAATGACTTAAATGATCACTCCGGCCGAGACAAGGCAGCTGATGGTTTAAACATGGCGCATTCGGCCTTCAACCCCATTGTTCGACCCCCATCCTCTAGCCTCTGCCCGCTTCGAGCAGGAAACCCCTGCAGCAGAACGGTTACAGGCAATTGCTGTTGGCTCTTGTTGGCTCTTGATTTTGGAATTGGGTTGCCTTTCTCCCATTCCCAGCCTGGCTCTTTGAACCCTGCTCAGGATCCCACTGTGCATTCTCGGCTTCCCATCAAAGAGCCCCATTCTACTAAGCTTCCCCTTCGCCGCTTAGCCATGGTCCGTCATCGCATGAGAAGCCGCCATGGAGGGAGACATGGTGGTCGCGCGCGTTCTCAGGCTGCTCATTTCGTTGATCAACCACCACCCCCTACTTCTCAGCCTTCATCTCAAGCTAATTCTCCCCCTCTCAGTCCGTTCCGCAGACCCTTCCCGCACAATGCCTTCCAGTCGATTCATTTCAAATTTCAGAGCAACCTGAACAGGCCCATTATCACAGCTAATATCACCATCATTTTCTTTGAAGAAGAAGTTCAACCTCATGCTCCAGCGCGTACCTCGGCAGATCATTCTCAGGGCGTTCGTAGAATTGCGGGCAGCCATGGCTCTGAGCATAACCCGACAGAAGAAGGCAAGGCGGAAAGGCGTGGCAGACAGCATGCGGAGGGTGACACTCCTGGCGACACTCGGCCACCAGGTGGTGGCTCTCATGGCGTCACAGTTTTGATGGTCATTGTGGGTAGCTCAAGAGACACCCATCTAGTGTTGGATTCTCCAGGTGGCAGCGTGGCTAGTGACGTGGAGAGGGATGGCGAAATTTGGTATGGCAATGCTTGCCCCTTCGTTGAGGAGTCAGCAGACCAGGACGTCCCCATGTGACGACACTTGGACCCCCTCGTGCCTTCTCAGAGTTTTTTTTATTGCTCACTAGTTGGATTCGGCTGTTTATGGTTTTGTGGTTTTGTTTATGTTTCTATGGCTTGGTAGTCTATAGTTCTATGGCTGACATGTACAGCATTTCTATCTCTCGGAGTCTGTCTCGACTGCTTCAAAAGGGGTTATCTCAAATCCTCATTTTGGTTTTGTCGTTGTATTCCCGCTCCTATGTATGGTTTTTTGCACACTGTAACTGGTTTTCCCAATTATGGGACAGTTTTGATGACCTGAAGGCACCCAGATGCTCTCGATTGAGGCTCCTGCCTCTTTGTAATTATATTTTTCTTTCCTTTTAATAGAATTAGTCTTTACAGAGAAAAAAAAATAAACATCAATAAATTAACGTACATTAATAACATAAAACTAACCAAGAACTCTAATAAGGTCATATTAATAAGTTCATATATATGACATCAAGATGTACTAAGAAAATAAAAAATACAAAGGAAGGAAAAATTAAAATCATGGTCTTTATTATCAAAGAACCAATACCTAACCCACAAAGTAAAGGTCTCACAAGCAAAGGAGGACCTACAAAGTAGTGGTTAAAGCTATCAATATCATTAATATTATAATGTGATTAGATTCTAATCTTGAATTAGTACTATTACTAAACAGAATGCAAAATTTGTGACTTCTAATGGCCTCATAAACCGTATCTAACGTACTGATATAACGACAAAAAGGATTTTCAAAACTTCTCATGCTCGTGAGTCATAGCTGCGAATTTCTTTACAAATGTTTCATTTTCCTAAAGTTTTGATGTTCCATTTTTCTAAAGATTTTTTTTTTAGTTTATAAACACCATTGGACTATTTTCCTTTTTCAAATGCAATGATGTTGCCCTGTTTCAATAGGAGACTCGTGTATATATCATGTTGATTTATGAGCCAATCTTGTTATCCATGCACAACACAAAAAGTTATATGGTTGATCCACCATATATTCCTCCCACCCAAATTTAATAAGATTTGTTAGATTTAGATGTAGTGACTTTAGATAAATACAAATAGTGACACCAAGATATGTGTATAGAAAGTGTTCTATCAAACACATCACATCTTAATATTATTTATTCATTTGTTAGTGACACCACCATGATATCTGTATGTGATGGGATAAGTGATTTGTTAGGTATGTGATGGGATAAGTGATTGGTTAGTTTTGTATTTTTGTTTTGAGGGGGAGTTTTTAGTTTTGTGTGAAAGAGATGTTGTAATGTAATTTTTAAATTTTTTTAAAAAGAGATATTGTAATGTATTTTTTTTCTATTAAAGATTTTTATTAGGTTAAATTATGCATTTTCCTTCGTATTAGTATTCAAGGGTAGAATTAATCAATAAGTGAACTAGATGTTGTTATGGCTATAAAATTAGCTTGAGGTAGATTACTACTCTAATTATCCAAATTCATATTTGTACCAGCATAGATCCATCTTAAGTACGGATCTAACATAAGCCGAAAGGGATCAAATTTTTTCAAGTGCAAATTTCTTTAGAGTGCAAAATACAATGTGTAATTTTTCATTGTTTAAATTGTATTTTTAAATGCTATATAAAATATATCTAGGACCAAATAAGCGTTTTAACCATAAAACTTATTTTTTCATAATATATAATATATACATAATTGACATTAAAATATTTTTCATAACATATATATTGAGACATTTGATAGCACAAATTAAATAATATATTTTTATATAATACATTTTAAGTATATGTCAATATTAATTCGTATTAAAATATTTTATTGATAACCCACATTGAAAATTTTTTTTATATACAACATTAAAAATATTTTATTTTATTTTTTTTCAATATATAGATATATAGAAGTTATATCAACATAAATTAATTAAACTAGATATTCAAATAGTTTATTTAAATCTCTTGTTGAAATATTTTTGAGAGTAAGGATTTAACATCTTGCTTCTTTTTTTATACTTCTAATTACTTTATAGCATATTAATTTTATTTTTATGATAGTCGGCATTATTTTTCTATTTAAGCATAATTTATTTATTTCTATTTTAAAGGGGCATATGTCAATTCAACAAACAGAGAGAACGAGAGACTTACACATCTCCTCTCCTCGTACTAAGTTGTAGATAGACTTACACATCTCCTCGTACTAATTTGTAGAATAAACCTCTTGACTCAATAAAACAAATAAGACAAAAACGAAAAAACATCTTTTATAAAAATTAAACCTATACAATCTCTCCACTTTCTCAAATCACCCTATCAACCACCCTCTCAAATCACCCTATCAACCACCCAACCTGAAAGAACATTAATTTACTTTCACTAAACCAATAAATTATGACTTAGAAAATATCATTATCACCCATAATCTCAATCATTCAATATATGCTTACTCTTTTCCCTTGTTTCTAGAATGAACACACTTTTGACATTTGGAATTTGTGCATAGAGACATTGAAGATAACAAAATATGGAAAGATCTGATCACATGCATACCATATCCAAATTTGGTGGGTTCCCCAGTGTCTTTTCATCCCCATGTGTCACATGTCTCTCCTTGTTGACTAGACTCCAACACTTGCAGCAACATCAACGGAGTGAGCAGTGGGCACAATGATTATGAAACTACCTGAAATTTTGATTAGGTGAAGACCAACTAAATAACTTGGGAAGACCATGCAATTCCTACTTGCTAAGACCATGTGTGGAAAGAGACAAGGTTCGTACAAGGCAGCTAGGTCATTCATGTGGCGTGTAGAAACTTGTGTTTACCAACTATGAGCACATGTGGCTAAATCGAAAAATTTGGAAAAAGTAGTAATAGTGATGTTACCTATTCTATGCCACCTTTTCCGAGTCTCCAAATTTAGAGAAGATCCCTCGGAAAAGAATTAGAATAATTGACTAGGGCCCATCATAACTAGACTTGGAAATTGACTCCCCACTCCCTAATTTTATTCCGCCAAAATAATTATGCGCGCCTTTAATTTTTTATGCTAAAATCAGGGTATAAATCCCTCGAGATTGGTGTGTACTTATTCCATATCTGTCGAAATTGGGTAAATTGTGAATAGTTTAAGTCATAATTTCGTTGAACTTTGGTAAACTTTAAATAGCAAAATCATCATTGCAATCTTCTTATTATCATTTAGAAATATAAAATAATTTGATTTTATAATTTTTGAAATGTGGAGATTGATAGAATTCTCTTTCTTCTAGTTTATAGGGTTGATTATTTATTTTGAATTTGGTATCATTTTTATTACGATGAAAGGTGCTCTCCAAACTCAGTGTTGAATAGATATGGTTAAACACTTTGATATTGAAGAGAGTTATTAAAACTGTTATAAGATCCATTTTATATAAATAAAATTATAATTAATAGTTAATTAGTTATTATTATTAATAAAATTAATTTTTGATTCAAATTAACATAAAAATAAAATAAAATAATTTCATATTATATTTATAATTATATTTAATTATTAATGTATAGTTAATTAAAATATATAATTATTATAATTAATAGATTAAACTGAATTTAATCATATTACTTTGAATCTTTCGAGAATTTGGAGAGATGAAATATCTTGAGATTTAAACCTCTTTTAAAGTGAAAAGAGTTTTGATTCTTCTTAACACTTGGTAGATTCAGAATTAAAATGGCTCTAGGTTTGTTGGTATTTTAAAATTTCAAATCATATCAAGTTTGAAATTTGATGTTAATATCTTGAGATTCAAACCTCTTTTAAAGTGAAAAGAGTTTTGATCCCTCTCAACACTGGTAGATTTAGAATTAAAATGGCTCTAGGTTTGTTGGTATTTTAAAATTTCAAATGATATCAAGTTTGAAATTTGATGTTATTTTAATTAATTGGTCTTTTAAAATTTCATAACTATGATATAATATATGAGGGGCAATTATTATTTTTACATATTTTATATTAATTTTTTTAATAATACAATATTTTTAATATTTTAATTTGATTAAGTAATTAAAAAAATATGAACAAAGATAGAAAATTTAAATGTTTTAAAAAAAAAAATTAAAAAAATTGAAAAATATAATAAATTAAATAGTATAGATTATACTTTTAGATAATCATGTTTTATTGGTCAATTTTTGGAACAACTATTCGGTTCATTTCATGAAAAAGATGAAAAAATATGATCTATCCATAATTTAGATAGTCTAGATGTCTCATGTTCAAAATGTAGACATTCCAAAAAGTCTAATACAATTAATATGATTTAACTAAAAATGTGTCAATATTGAAGAAAGTCTAATAGAATTAATATGATTTAATATTCAATTAAAAATAAACGTTAAATTATAAATTATTTATAGTATATAATAACATATAATTATAATAAATTGGTTATAAAGCTCTTAAACCCTGGTCTCAGACCTTCTTTTCGAAGAGCTAGTAATGGATGCAAGATTAAAAACGATCCCAATGATCAAGTTACCAAGGTTCAACTTCCATACTTCCATGGGACCACTGATAATATTATGCATATTCTTAAGAGGAATAAAGTCTACTCCACCTTCGAGCCCCTTAATACTATTCCTAGCTCCCTTAGATTCATTAAAGACCCTGTGAACCCTAGAGACATGAAAAATGTTTACTCAATCCCTTGCTTCTGCAGGATTCCCTACATTGTGGAGACCAACCGCTCCATCAATTAGAGAATTCAAGAGCATGTAGCCGATATCAAACACAAATGATCTCATTCCTCAGTTATCGCAGAACATGCTGAGAAAACTAAACACCATATTTGCATTAAGGATTACTGGGTCATTACAAAGATTGATCACTTCCATCATAGGAAGTTAAGGGAGACCATAGAAATTGAGAAGCAAGTAAATAATATCAACATGGACGATGGTTGGAAATTAAGGAAAAGTCAGTTTCCTACTCTTTCTTCATAAATGCCTTTTGTTCCTTACCCTCCTACCTTCTTTTCTTTATTTTATTCATTATTATATTCATACATTATTTTCAAATGTGTAATTCAAAATTAATAAACCTGAAATTAATTATAAAAATTATTTTTGATAAATAACTTTTCTATATACTATAATGTTTCTATATGTATTGATTCATCATCTTAAGAAAGAAATCGCTTCCCTAAAAACAAAGGTCTCTGAGTTGGAGAAAGGAAAAGCACTTGAAGAAGAAAATGATGAATATCTTACCAACCCAAATGTTGAAATCTTTGAAGGAAAGAGGGATGACTTTATGGATTTAAGGGATACGAGAGTCATGACCATCCAATATCAACAACATCATGTTATGTTGGATATCTGTATAAATGGTGAAATGTTTTCCCTAAAGACACTTATTGACTTGGAAGCAGATGTCAATATACTAAATTCAAAGACAATACCTGCAAAACATTGGGTAAAGTCCTTCAAACAGGTAATTGGGTTAGGGAAGAAAGACTTATTGTATGAAGTTCCTCAGGCTTCTATCTGCTTCAAAGAACATTGTATAAATCTAAAATTTGTTGTTACTGACATTCCTATTGATTGCATATTAGGAAATGTATTTTTGGCCACTATAGAGCCACATGGATCAACCAGATTGAAAAATGGAAAGGTCGGCTACTTTATATATGTACCAAGCTCAAATGGTAAGTTGCAAACAATCAAGCTACCTTTTATTTCTACTCCAAGGGTATCCACTATGGTACAAGAAATGCAACAAATTGAGAAAGCCAAAAATAAACTAGAAGAGCTCAAAGAACTAAAGACTACCATGAAAATAGGAGACTATCTACAAACTCCTATAATCAAGCAAAGGATCTCAAATTTTAGATCATAGATAGAAAAAGAATGTTGTGCAGAAGAACCAAACGCGTTCTGGCATAGGAAACAACATTGTGTGGAATTGCCATATAAGGATGAATATGAAGGAAAACCTTGCAAGAACATAGCAATTCCTATGAACAAAGAACACAGAGATATCTGTCAAAAGGAAATAACAAGCCTATTAGAAAAAAGACTAATCAAAGAATCCAACAGTCCTTGGAATTGCTATGGATTTTATGTCAATAAGAATTTATAACAATTAAGGGGAGTTCCAAGATTAGTCATAAACTACAGACCTTTAAACATTGTTCTTTCAGATGATACTTACCCTATTCCCCATAAAGGGAATCTCCTAGCAAGAATTGCAAGGGCTAAAGTATTTTCCAAATTTGATATGAAATCAGGTTTCTGGCAAGTGGCAATCCGAGAATCTAATAAATTTAAAACAGCTTTCAGTGTCCAACAGGACACTGTGAATGTAATGTGATGCCTTTTGGGCTAAAGCATGCTCCTTCCAAATTCCAAAAGGTCATTGACATGATTTTTATACCATATTTTGATTGGTTATTGGTATATATTGATGATATTCTTATATTCTCTAAAAATGTCCATGAACACTTCAAGCATGTTCAGAAATTTGTACAACTGGTCAAAAATAATGGGTTGGTTCTCAGCAAGAAAAAGATTGAACTCTTTCAGACAAGTATCAAATTCTTAGGCCACACAATCAAATATGGGCAGATCACTTTGCAAAATCATGCTCTAGAATTCGCTAATAAATTTCCAGATATTATCATTGAAAAAGCTCAGTTGCAGAGATTTTTGGGATGCTTGAACGATGTGAACAGTTTTTATAAAGATTGTGCCAAAGATAGAATATTACTTAATCAGAGGTTACAAAACATCCACAACCATGGTCTCAGGCACACACAGAAGCCATCAAAAGAATAAAAGATAAGTTAAAAAATCTCCCTATTCTTCATATTGTTGATGAAGATTCTTTCAAAATTATTGAAACAGACGCCAGCGACTTGGAGTGGGGAGGAATTCTAAAGCAGAAGAAGGAAGGAGAATAACAAGTTGTCTAGTTCGTCTCAGGAACCTGGAGCCCATATGAGAAGAACTACTCTACTATAGAAAAAGAAGTCAAATCACCATGGAACTGCATTGATAAATTTGATGTCCACCTAATCCATAAGAATTTTCTTTTAAAGACTGATGCCTCTGCACTAAAAAAGGTCCTCAACAAAGACATAAAGAAACCTCGAGAAACTAATTTTGCGAGGTGGCAAGCTCTATTTGCAAATTTTGACTTTGAAGTCGAACACATTAAAGGAGAAAAGAATTGTTTACCTGACTTCTTGAGTAGAGAATACCTCAGCTAGAAAGATAATGTCATGGTGATAGTGACAGAATGGGATCCCTCCTAGCATACAAAAATTCTAAGAAGCATTCCTGAAACACAAAGTTGGGAAGAATATTATACAAGGTGGAAACCTACATGGCAGCTAAGAAATACAAATATACTAGATGCAAATCTACAATCTGATACAGACATACAACATCTAGTACCAGAAAGAAAGATCTGCCCCAAAGGAAGTAAGTGGATACATGACATGGTGTACCAATGGAGTATGTTAGCTGCTCATTAAGCCGAAGAATCCCTAAGCAAAGATTTTCGGGATATCAATGTAATCTGGATAGAAGGAAGCAGTCAAAAAAGAGTCTTCAATAATTTTTTTGCTATTAATCGAACCAGTTGGCCAAGTTGGTATGATATGCCTGGAAAGTGGCCACAAGGTGATCCAACCATTCTCTTTCCAAATAATATTTATAATTTCACAAACTACAAAAAATTATGGTGGGACATTATGAATGTAGACGGAAAGGATGAAACTCATTACACCAGAGTAAAATTTGGAGCTACATGGACTACATAGAAATAAAGATAGTGTGAATGGCTTCAACAATGGTGGGCTGATTTTGGTATTAACAAAACAGCTATGGACCCCCTCTTCTTCCAAACTGATTTCCAACTAGAATGTAATGATTGTGGTTTCTTAAATGAGTTTTGGCACACTCCTTGTAAGACTATTGGGGATTTAAATAATTACCTAGACAGTCAAATTCTTGGTTACTTTATGAAAAGACACCATGAATGGTTAGTCATGACCAAGATAAAACACCAAATTGTTCTAAGGAAACCAATGATTGTACGAAGGATATATACAAAGGCTTGGGTCTCATGTAGATATTCCAAGATAAGATTTCTAGGGACCACACCTTTGGGAGACTAATGAAGGTTCTTGTGGGCTTGTCCTAAAAAGAATCCACTATTTAATAATGATGTCTAGTCATAGGACTGTACGTGACCAGTTTTCTCGTGGGCTTCACTGTTTAAAAAGTGTCCACTATGTAAATATCTTATCTTTCTACAGTTTAAAGCAATAAACAGTGTAAAGTTTTCCGTGGAATTTGTTCAAATCATCCACTGTGTAAACCAGTGCGAAGATCATTTTTCCAGTCATGACACTTGAACCACTTCTCCAAAATTTGGTGGGATTTTACCCACATCTCAATGATTGATGGAGGATAGTACCAAATATGTCTGCTAGATTGTCGAATGTTGGTCTCCTGAATCTCCTATATAAGGAGAGAGCTAGGCTCATGGAAGGCATTTGGAGTAGAGGGTGAGTGTGAGTTTTGGTTTTGAGTCTGAGAAGAAAGTTCTTGCTTTTGTCTCCTTAGAGTTTGGATCTGAGAAGCCTGCGCATCAAAGTGAGAGCTCTGGTGAGAACCTAAAGTGGCAAGATTCTTAGGATTGAAGTTTGTCAAGTGCGTTTTAGATATTGAAGTTCTGAGACAGAGTCTGTGAAAGGCCAGGAACCCTTCAGATAACTTCTTACTTGTCAAGTCGCAACATCTGATAAAAGCATAAGAATTCTATCTCTAGTAAAGAGCTATAGAATCTCTCTGAAAGAATTGTAAGCAAAATATTCATAAATAATATGAGTATCCATTTCTGAGTTGAACTTTCATATGTGTACTTTCCTATTTCTCTGCCTATGTTATATTGTATGCTGAGGTAGTATCCGAGAGACAAGAGCTTCACTTGAGGTTCACCGGAGGTTCATCGAGGTCTGGACACATAACTTGCAGAGAGCAAAAGTTTACAATCTGGGCATATTCAAATAAATCCATATGCTGGCAATTTATAGATGGTTAATGAGAACTGGCAGTATCAATATATTGTGGATCTATGTACATAGATGAAGCTTTGTAGGCTAAATCAATTCTTTTGCGATGTATGGTAGATCTTCTAAGAAAAGACACTACAATAGATGATGGTCCTTCTTTTATCTCAGCAGAAGTGATTTTTTGCAATGTAGGGGGTTTTGGATTATCTACAACCCAATGTTTTGGGAAACTTAAGTCTTCCCATTTGATAATTTGGTGTTCTATCTTTTTATTTTGGGCATCTGTTAAAAAAACCACACTGGATTTTGATTCTTTACTAGGGGCATGGAGGACAACAAGATAGAGGGTATTAGTATGTCTAAAACAACCACGAGTTTGGATGGCTATATTATTTTTGTTCTTCTTCATATCAAACTCTATTGTTTGGATATGGAGATGCAAAATATCTTTGATGTGTTCATGATCCGAATTGGATCCATAAAAGATTGTTAAAGAACCATGATTGTATTGGGACGAAGCAAATCTTTAAAGAATCCAAAACAGCATCAAAAACACCCTGAACCAGTGGCAATGGCAACCAACTTGGAACGACAAGGACCTCGGTCAAAGCGCGCTGACCGAGGCCCATGGAGACTACGCAGGAGGTCAAAGTAGCCCCTTGGAGCCCCAGATCGGGAAAAGGGGCGCATCTCTAGGCGAACAGGTCCAAAATGGAGGAGCCTTAAGCACTTGGTCGCATTGGGAGCCGGAGAACCGTGGGCGAAGAAATGAAAAGCGCTAACGTATGAAGGCGGGACCCGCGCTCTGGAAAACCGGCGGTGTTGATTGGGGCACCCTCAAACGGTAAATGGTTTTGGAGGAGAGCGGAGCGATCCCACTCAACGATCGACGCGTGGCGGCGGAGGTGAGAGAAAATTGCCGTTGATTGCACATTATCAGTCGAGCAAGTCAACTGCACGGGACGTGCGTATGATGTTGGATCTGGAGAAGCCCAGATCGGATGGTTGAGATTGTGCCCGATGGAGGAAGCAAAATCGACAGGGAATTAAGCCGTGTTCTAAAGGGATTTGGAATCTGTTTGACCATCACGGTGGAGGAAGAATGCATCCATGACATAGCTGAAGAAACGAACCGACGAGCAGGCTGGCGCTGTTCAGATGAGGACATGTGGCCACTCCCTAAGCGTTCATGCTAACGCCGAACAGGGAACTCCAAGCACAGCTGTAGAAGGTGAATCGACAGAGGCGGAAGAAGAAGCGAACAAGCACGGAAACGAATGGCTAAAAGCCATGAATAAAGACAGAATACACAAGTCAAGTCAGAATGAGATCTGAGAGACGAAGGAAAAAAGACAAAAATCTTGAGAGGAGGAAGCAATACACAGAAAAGAAGGCAGAAAAGCAAGAGAAAAGCAGGAAGAGACAGAGGGTCGAGCTGACGCAGTGGCAACATCGAGCACCACGGAGCTTGAGAGATTCGAGCCACCCCATAGAGGGATCTGTCCAGGTTGAGCACCACGTTGGGCTTTTACCACTATAGACCAGAAGGTCACAGAGCTGGTGGGAAGAAGAGACTATGTACTCCAATGGCTTGGGGAATCCAAGAACCACCCTACCAAGCAAAACCTGCTTCAAGAGAACTCACATTGAGTCCCTGTATTGTAATTCTTTGTTTAAAGACACAATAAAACAAGGCCACCATTGAAAGCTGGACCGGAGACGCAGCCCTGGAGAATAGGGTGAACTCCTTATTAAAAATTGCTTGTGTCTTTATGGTTGCTTACTGTATTTCTCTATTGTCTTTCCATTTAAATGTTTGTGTATTGGCAATCTGATCGATCCGTTGCTTAAATAACACAGAACACACACCAACACATGAATCTGTAATACCTTTTGTTTAATAAAACTTCAACTTATTTCACTCATAGGGTGATTATCAGATTAGTTCATCAAAGGTATAGACAAAAAAGTTTGGATAGCAATCAAAGTAGACTGGTCCATTTGATAATGGAGCGACCAACCTGCCTATTAATGAATCTGAATACCTATTATGTGTCAAATCTCTGACTGTGGCAAGAACATAAGTATTAAACCCTCTATGAACTAGGGGATTTATCCCTATTCTTATACATCCCAAGTGTAGATATTTTTTTCCCAACCACTTGGCTTCATCCTGAAGTCTTTTAGTATCAAGCAGAGAAATTTTTTGTACAGAATCGAAGATTTCTTGTATTTGACTAACACTCTCTTTTATAGGTATTCTAGTTACAAATCTAAGATGGAACATAGACAGATCAACATATAATTCTGTAGAGGAGACGCTAGGCAAACACCACTTAGGTGAAGGTTGACTCTCTAAATATTCAAGTTCTACAGAATTTATAACCCTTTTAGATGATGATGCAAACATATCCCTTAATGGGTTTTTTTCAACTTGTTCTTTAGCTTCAAGCTCTCTGAAAGAGACTGATCTTCTAGAATTATCCATTTTATAGACTTATAAATTTTGAGTACTAACCGCAATGAACTAGACATTATTGGCTCTGATACCAATTTGTTGCAGTGGCTTTAGACACAACGCTTCATATTGTTGATTCTCTTCTTCTGTGATCAATACATGAACCTTTACACGAACCCGTACACGAACCTCCGATCTTTCACACTCTAGCGTCCTTCACACGACCTCCTGCCTTTAACGGACTAGTGTTCCTCAGACCTCAGTGATCCTTCGGTGAACCTCAAGCAAGCCTCTTGTTTCCCAGATACTACCTCAGCATATAATATAACGTAGGCAGAAAAATAGGAAAGTACTCAGATGAAAGTTCAACTCAGAAATGGATATTCATATTATTTATGAAGATTTTGTTTACAACTCTTTCAAAGAAATTCTATCGATGACCAAGCCTTTGCCATGGTCTGCCTCTTCATCTAAAAATTCTATAACTTTTTATCAAAAATAAACTATAACTCTATTCATTTATTAATAACTCTATATTATATATTATATATATATCTTTATATATTTAACTTACTTAATTTTGTCTTTCATCAAATTTTAAGTATTATAAAAATATAAATATATATAAAGAGATGAATAATAATATTCTATACGATAATATTTTATACTATATATAATTAATATAAAATTTAAAATAATATGTTGATCCATAATTCTCATTCAAATGTCTATATATAAGTGGAACAAATATTGGCGGTAAAAATTGGTATTTATTGGTATAATTTTCTTCTCTTTCTCTTTATATTATTTTTGTTTCTAGTTTTGTAAAATATTTTTGACTTTATAATAGTATTATTCTAAGTAGTTATTATTTTCTAATAACTAGGCATTAATTTGTTTATTTTAATTATTAGATATTTATGTTTTAAATTGATTTCTAAATAATATTTTCTTTTGTTTTATTTTGAATTTTAGTTGTTTTCTTTATTTTTTTAATTTTTTAAATTTTATATAAGTCAATTTTTTAATTTATTATACCTAAATATTATGTTTTATATATTACGTAATATATTTTTTTATTCTCGTAAAAGCTATTTTTATTAACTGATAAACATGATAATATTACATGAGGTAGCGGCTGCAGGAGCCTGCACTTCTAATACTTTACAAAATTTCCCCATTACAGTAGAAGTTGGGGAATCTCAACAAAACTAACCACCAATTCAACAAAACTAACAGCCAATTCAATTGGCATTACAAACATACTGAGAGAGAAAGAGTTGAAGATAAGCAAAAAACCAGAGCTAAGAACCCTGGACCGAGACCCGAACATACGCCACGGCAAGGAGAAACTCAAAACTGGGCATTGCTTCCAAAGCAGCCTCCAGAGAACCAAAAAGAGCGACCCCAAGAACCACTTGTTCATTTTTCCTCGTCCCCCTGCGTCTCCTTGGCCTGCCGACACGCGTCGTCCTGGCTGAGCACTTCTTTGTCATCCAACACGTTTCCCTCCTGTATCTTGTCGGTGGTGCCCGCGTCGGGATCCATTACCAGATTAACATAGTCAACTAGGGGAGGAATTAGGGGTGGCGAATCAACCTGGATAACTGGTTCAGCTTCCCTTTTGGCATCCATGGCAATTTTGGCAGAAGAACGCTCGCTGCTATGAGAGGAATTGGGGTTAGTGCAGGAGATAGGGGGAACCTGGTTAACCTCCTCAGACATTAGGATGGTTATCTGGGCAGAAATCAAAGGGCGGTTCAGATTGCTTTGAAATTTAAAATGAGTGGATTGAAAGGCATTGTTTGGGATTGGATGGTGAGCGGGATTGCTGGAAGGAGGGTCCTCAGGGGAGGAGGTGAGGTTAATGGTAGTGAGCAGTGGGGTGGGCTGAGGGCGAGCGGAGGGACGCTTACTGCTACCAGGTCGTTCACCCGAGCGGGAGCGTTTCCCTGGTCGCTTCATAGTGCTGGCTATCACTAAAACCTTAACCGAACCGGTGCTGAACCCAGAATTATGCCTCAGATGAACCGAGGCCACCGAACCGAATCGAAAAGCAGAACAAAACACAAAAGAAACTCGAAGCCGAGAGACATAGCATGTATGGCTAATGTAACAGCGAATGGACCACTTACCCCAGGCCACCGAAGGATTTCCAGAGCGCAATACGCAGGTAGAGTGGAAGCTCTGCAAATTCGAGCCAGAACCAGCTCGAATTTCCCCTCTGGGGCTAGACTCCCTCTCGGCTTCACCCTCAGTTCTCAGAACGAACCGAACAACATAATCCTTAACCGACTGCATAATGGAAAGATCACCGGGTGCCTCCAGGTAAATAACAATCAGCAGGTTGCGTTGGGCTTCGGCCTCCATTAATGGCGTTGTCCTGCACCGTCCCTTGTCCATTAAAACATTCCTCCCTCCTCCATTCGAAACCTGGGGCTCCACGCTGCGGAGCAGGTGGCAGTACGTTGGGAGATGACGCTGCATGAATGCCATTTATGGCAGGAGGATCACCCGGATCCGGGAATATTATAAATAATTTTTAACTTAACATTCATTTTTAATTAAATATTAAATTATATTAATTTTATTAGACTTGCTCCAATGTCTACATTTTTTTGGTTGATAAGTGGGTGAATCCTGAAAATCACTCTTACCCTGTGGCTGAGAGGCCACGACTCAGGGGCGTCTAAGCCATCAAAGTCACCCGAGGATTGCACCTGGCCTAAGCCACACCAGCGGAAACCATCCTGGATTTTTTGGTATCAGCGAGACTAGAACTGGTGACCTTTGCTTACGGAGCGCCTTAACAATGCGCTCCTTCACCGACTATTCTAAATCTCTTTGATCCAATGTCTACATTTTCAACATGGGGCATCTCCACTATTTAAATGTAAGGATAGATCGAATTTTTTCATTTCTGCTTTGAGGACGAACCACAATAGTTGGTTTGAAACATCGATCAAAAACTGATAATGTGATTAATTCAGAAGAACAATCTCAAAACAAGATCGATCATAAAAACTTGAAATGACAAATTTAAAAGTGTTTTATAAAACCTATAATTTCATAATTAAAGGGATACACTTTATCTTATCCTCTTTATAAAAGTGAGTGTTCTTCCTATTCAATGTATGGCCATGACAAGATACATAATGTATAAGGATTAACATAGAGGACAAGATGCTTAGTAAGATTGTCTCAAACTCCAATTTAAACCACCTATGACTTAGGCAAGAGCGGTATAAATATACTAAATTTGAACTAAATGGTTGAAGAATAAAGGAAGAGATCATTAATTAAAATAATAATGTTAAAATTATTATATCATCTAAATTTGAGTGATTGTGATGTAATAAAGAATTAAAGAATAAAATAAAAATATGATATTGTGAGGTGATCCACCCTAATTTAATGTTGAAAATGGAGTTTGGAAGGCGATTCTGCATTGTTCAAATGCCATGACATGTAGTGAATCAACAAAATTAATTAAATATTTCCTAAATTTGGAGCTTAGGCATAGAGCCAATAATTTATTTTATTTTATTTTATTGGCTACCTTTTATAAAGTGAAGAGGTCAACAAAAGATTATATCATGATTATTGATCTCAAGTGTGAAGGTGTAATCTCAACCCTCCATCACTTTGGAGATTAGGTCATAAAATTATAAAAGAGGAAAATGGACTATTGGGGAGTTTAGTTCGATTTGGCACAAGAGTTGTAAATTTCAGTAGAGACATGAAGTCAAAGTTACAACAAAATGTGAA
>APFE030994131.1:8586-34901 GCA_000404065.3 Pinus taeda
CATGTGTCATTTTTATTTTTATTAATATTAATATTAGGGTTAATAATGTTTTTTTGCATGGTATTAATAATAATCTGACCCATGGTATTTGACCCATAGGCTTCACCTAAATAAAACCTCATTTTTGAGTGTTCGTAACTAGCATTTGCACCTAATGTTGCAAAGGAAACGCCGTAAGGCATAGTGTGTGGAAGAATATTGTAATGTGAATGGGCTTTTATGGGCTTTTTTTAAAGTAAGGGTCGATGATTTTGAGTTTTAATTTGAGGAAGCCATGCCGAAAACCGTATTTGGGGGTTAAAGTGGCTACGAAATGGAATGCAAGTAGTCATAAATATCCATTGAACTTGTCTAGACACCTTCGTATCTGGATAAAAATTGCGTAGTTGAAGGTGAAGGTAAACGAATGAATTCACGCGAACAACAACTGGGTATCCATATCGATTTGGATAGGGTTATTTAAGAACTCATTATTCAAACGGGAAATTTAATTAATATGAAGATATATTGAAAACATGTATTATATTCATTAAAATAAATTGATTTTGTTAACAAAATATGTTAAAACCCATTGACAATGAATTGGTTGTGAAGACATAAACTATCAAAATGGTATTTGATCTTGAAACATCCTTTTTCAAGTTTCAAATGGAAAATACATATAGTGAATTGTAACAGAAGAGGTTCGAGAAGCAATATAATATTCTAAAGAACATTGTGCTTGTCATTCCATATTTGAAGTTGTATCAAAACTTGTTGGAGGCATCGAAGACCTGAAGAAGCATTAATGAACCTGCAAAATGTATATTTTGTTAGAATTTGTAATATGTAAATCAGTTGTGGAAATTTATTAGTAATACTTTGCAGGTGAGTTGTGTTAAAATGAATTTGGAATGGATGGAAATGAAGTTACCTTTGCCATGGGGATTTATATATTGTTAGTGGAAGATGCATGATGAATGATGGCATACTGAACACCATTGGAGATTTATGCGTAGTTGGAGACGCATATTTCTTGCTTGGCATTCTGCTCGTAGTTGCATAGGTGTGCTATTTCTGAGTCCATATGTCCTGTTGCAAAAGAAAGAAAATGTTAGAATGAGATGTATAGATAATATAAAGACATTCTAATATTTGCATAATTATTAATAATGATTAAATTTGGTTGTTGTTGAAAGATATGAAAGGTATGTTATGAAATAGAATGAGCTAAATAAATAGAGGAAACCTTTTGGTGATGTTAAAGTATGGGATGGAGCAGATTATCTGGAGGTGGCATTGAACGGAGAATTTCTTCCGCGTGTTTTCTGCGAATAATGTTTTTCTTGTCCTTCATTTTACTATAACAATTGAAACTGAATGCAGGGCTAATCCGGAGATCTTGTAGAGAAGGTATTCTTGAAATTGTTGTGAATGTGAGACCTTGACGTTCTGTTTTTCCAATGTCAATTGTTGCTTTTGGAAGTGTCATACCTTGAGATTTATGTATGGTTAAAGCCCAAGCCATCTTCAGTGGAATTTGTGCACGTCCATTTCTTTTTATTGCTGGAATAGGCAAGTGAGTGGGGTTTCTTTCATCCCAAGGAGGCCCGATGCATTTGGGAAAATCTACGACAACAAATGTTGGAATTTGTGATGGTGTAGTTGATTCTTTGTAAAAGATGGTTACAATTTCTCCGAGGGAACCATTAACAAGTCCAGCTGAAAGCCAAAGGTTGGAAGTTAACATAACTTTTTCGCCATTGCATAGTAATATAATTCACTCAAGTTGCTCGTCTTCTGAGGAAATGCTAGAATATGTGTTATCATCTTCAGCAATGGATCTTGCGATTGGAGTGTTTAGAGATTTCATCATTTGCTTATTATGGACCATTGTTTGAGCATTTGTTGGAAATAGATGCATGGAATCATGGAAGGAATGTATTTCATCTTCTGATAAAAAGGAATCTGTGTGTGACATGAGTATGTTGTAGTCGTCGATTGCTGGATTTACATCTCTAATGTTCTGGAGAATGTTCCTGAAAGTAACCTGGGCGATCTTGTTGCCTTGTTGACGAAATATTGTGTCTAATGTGATGATTGTGTTGAAGGTGTTCCACAATGCGCTTCTGTGGCTCGTCCCTGCATATAGAGGTATGTCTTTGACGGGTGGTAGCTAACCGAGATCACCAACCAATATAATGGAACAATCGCCGAAAGGAGTGTTTCTTTGCTGTGGAAATGCCTCTCGAAGACATTCATCAATATGGCTGAGAAGCTTTGGCCCAATAAAGCTCATTTCATCGATTAGTATGTACCTTATATGCCTGAGTTCTTCTTGGAATTTTGCAAGAGCATTACCTTCTAAGGGCATAAGATCCTTTATAGGAAGGTGCAGAGCAGAATGGATTATCGATGTTTGTATGTTGAAGGCAGCAACCCCTGTAGGGGCGAGGAGCATGATCGGTGAAGGTTCTGGGCTTGCAAAGGTTATGAGCATATCTTTGATGCAATTGATAAGGAGGGATTTTCTTGTACCAGCAGTGCCTTGTATTATCATTTTGAGAGCGGTTAAACAGTCCTTCTTAATAAAATGATTAGAAATAATATTTAAAGCTTTTCTTTGCATTGGAGATAATGTAGTAAGGGTCACCAGGATACGTTGATGTGTTTGAAGAATGCGTTGGATGGAGCGGCTATTCTCAATGAATTGTATGGCATTATTTTGTAGATCTAATGGGATAGTGGTATGATTCCAGTTATGGTTGTCATCAAAGCCACGAAGGCCAAGCATGTCAAGGTCATTTATGAGAATCTCATTTGTAGGGTGTAATTGGGAAAGTAATTCCCATTCATTTATTTCCATGGTGTCTGGAGGATTGGTTTCATGAATAGTTGAGGTATCATTTGCGACAGATTCAATATCAGATAGTGTGCAGTGTTGATGCCAAGGTTTGTAGAATGGACGAAATGTTTGCTAATTTGTGATGAATTCTGCAGCAGAATCTGCTATATCTTGTACGATATGGTGAAAAGGTTTGTATAGCATAAGTTCAACTCTGCAAAAGTCAGCGTAGCAAGGTTCAGTTGTGGATGGTATGGAGGAGTAACATGGTATGACCCGAACAATTGCTTTTGTAGGTCTTTGTTTCCATTTGTTTGTTTTGCGACGAGGATCATATGACCAGGATCTTGCTACTTCTATAAGTGATGTGGATTCTAGGGTAGAAAGGCGCTGGATATATATATCTATGATGTGTGGGGATGTAGTGGAGGTGGTGTTCGTTTGTGGAAGGCACATAAGAATTTTTTGGTTTACATTTAAAGAAATGAATGGTCGACTACACAATGTTAATGGTAATTTTTGCATCATATGGCAGGTTTCTTGTGCTCCAATGTCACGATCAACAAGGATTTCTGCAAGAAATTTTCAAAATGCAGATGTTGTTGGGTCAGCAATGGGTGAAGCTAGGACAATTCTACGTATCATGTGGTGGAAGCTTTCAGATTTTTTTTTTTACTGCTTTGGATGCATATTTGGCAATATATTTTTGTACAGCATGTATGGAGAGTACTGGTTGGCAGTCAACATTTGCACGCCAAATAGATAGGATGGTAGGGTTATGGTTATTGAGTTCATCGCCGTTGCGAGCAGGGGTGTATGTTTTTTGGCCATTGGAGTCAATGAATAAGGCCGATTTTGGATGTAATTCCCATGGTGCTTTATAACGACATTGGAATGAGGATCCACTCTTTCTTAGGCATGTGCTTTCTATGCATTTTGTGTGACGTTCAACACAATTGATGAGTTGTTCATAGTCATTAAAAGGATTGGTTCTAAAGATTTGCGGTGTGGACAATAGACAAGGGTCTTCGGGATTTGTCCAAGCAATTGGTTGGTTTGAAGTCGAAGGAGTACGAGGGTTCCAAGCGCAAATATATTTGTCGAAGAACTGCCTAGTAATATCTACTGCTTATGTGTCTTCCCAATTGAGGCTTTCCATATCAGGTGCATTTTCTATCCAAAGGAAACCATGGATGTGTGCAGATCCCGTATGTTGCCATTCATACCTATCAAGTATGCATTTTTGTAAGATAATTTTGTAATAGGTGAGGAATGATGTTTCGAGTCTTTCGAAAAAAATGCGGTAGAATGCATACCTGTACTAGTAGTCTTTTGTCTGCAAGTGTTTCTCTAAGATAATCTCACGAAATGCTTTGAATCTATGGTGCATATATAGTGATGTTAAATGTGGGTTAGAGATAATGTTATCATTTCTCCACTTTTGTTGTTTTGCAATATCAGAAGGTTGACATCCGGGCATGATTGCATGAAGATCAGGCCATTTTGTATCAGCTGCACTTAATGTGAAGAAGAACGTCAGGCAACTGAGTTGAGATATCATGTCTGTTAGTTCATTTTTAGCTTTGTGCCAAAATGTTCTTGTTCCACGTAAAGAGCAACCGAATCGCATGACTTTCTTTGCCAATTACTCATCTAGAAATTGTTCTAATCGGATGTTCAAATCTTGAATAGATATTGGGAAGTTATATGCGATGTTCTTTTTCACAAAAATTGATGTTGTTGCTTGACTGCGATGTTGTTGCTTGGGTGCTTTCCAAATCTGTTATCGTAGTAACATATGAGATGAAGTGCATATTCATGTAACTGCACTGCTTTCATTCTTGCTTGATTTGGCATTGCAGCTCCTGTGGGAAAAAGGGTGGGGAAAGCCATAGAGAGTAGACCTTCTGTGTTGTATTCATTGATTGGTGATAAGCCAATTGTTGGCCACTCAATTGTAGTATCAGATTGGTGGTTGTAAGCATGTAAATACTGGCAGATTTCTATATTTGTATTAGGAATGATGGGTATGAATGATGATGTTTGGTTTACGGATGGGTTTGTGGAATCTTCGGTGAGCTCATGTGGTGGTTCAAGTGAAAGGTGACAGTGGTTTCTGTAGTATTGGAATGGCAAAGGGAGGAGGAGACATCGATGGGGATTACTGGTAAGGATGCCAGTGCATTGTTATCAATACGGACATTCTTATAGTATGGGTCATTTGCCAATTTGTATTCTAATGCAGCGAGAACGCGATGTCTACTGACAATGAAATCATAAGCCTTATGGTCATTACTATGACGAGTGACAATTAGGATGTCCAAGTTTTCAACGCGTCGTGGCAACATGTTTGTGATTTTTGTAATGTCTCGAGGAAAACAAATTGTGTGGCCATTGTATTTATATTGGCCACCACGTGCATGTGTTACCTGCAGTATAGGGTTAACCCTAGCAATGAGCATTTCTTCTATTTGTGAAAGAGATGTAAGGATAGCTTGTTGAGGACCAGGGTCCATGTTGTTTGATAATGAGAAGCGATGACCCTTTGTTTTAGAGACGCATCTAGAGCAGCAATACATTTGGTTGGAATTGCGGATATGTATTCCAGGATATGATTCAAGACAAATGGAGGATGGGCATTTAGGTGGAAGTTTATCAATCTTTGCAAGGAAATCTCGATGTGCTTGATTAGTATAAACGTTGCTAAAAGCATGTGCGAAGGAGGGGTTAGGGCAATGAGGTATGGATGTATTTGTTTGAGAGGTTTGCTGAGAAGATAAAGAGTTTGATAATTGCAAAGGAGGATTGTTTTCGGGGTGGGTCATTTCAAACGAGGAATGTTGGTTTTCCTTCTGTTTTTTGTGTTTTTGACATTCTCTTATGCCTTTTTTTGCCTGATAAAGCTCACGGCGACGTGCATTTATTCGTTCTTTATTTGTTGCATAGTATCTTCGAGCACATTCATCATTACATGAAGAAGACATTCGCAAAATTTATGGTACCTATAAGCAAGAGAGGGGAAAACAAGAATGTTATTTGGAGAAAACAACCATGTTATTGTATGAAAGCGAAAGAAGGGAAAAAAAAATTAAGTTTTGAATAGTTTTATGTGAATTTTTTATTTGAATAATGTGTTTGAAAGAACATATTAGTATTTTTCCTTTATACATGTAGATAGTTTCATGTGTAATGCAACAAGTTACCTCATTTTTAATAGAAAAAAGATGATAAGAATGCGAATTTGTCTACTCACATAATGCTAGATACAATGGAGGACGAATACTTATTTCAATGGTATATAAAAAAATTTCGTGAGAAGGCATGCAAGAGTATATCGTGTAAAATTTTATTTATAAAATTCGACAATAGGAATTGTCAAAAAGCGAGGAATACATTTTGTGATATCTATATACGATATCAAGATGTTCTAAATTTCTCGAAGGATGTTGTTGCATTCTGTCGTGAAATGCAACTTTTATTCTTTTATGATAACGCATTTCAACCGTGGTACTCCTTTAAAAGTTTTTGTCTTCACTGATAGTGTGAAGATATGATCTGTCCATAGAGCTTTGGAGACAATTTCCTTGATCAGATCTGGATCTGAAGATAATAAATAGAAGTCTTTGACATTATTTCCAAGAATTTTAGATCGCATCTTCGAAAGCAACAGTTGAAGCTAATTCACCAGTGTGATCTTGTATGTCGATTTTCAGTAAGTGTCTGTAATCACAGTCACTTACTTCAGCGTTGCATTTTGGGCAGAACCACATCCTTGTATTTTGTGGAATAAGTTTTTCATGCATTTTTTCCCATCAATGATGGACGGGCAAGAAATGTAGTAAAAACTGTCCATCCCAATTTTTGTTATTGTGCCCTTTAATTGGAAGAATGTTGGTTTCTCTAAGGAATCCATACTGTAAATATCAGCAATTGTTATTTTTTTTTTTGATGGCCAAAAGGAGATCTTGTTGTCAAAGATGTAGAAGCTGCAGTCGAACCTTCTTTTTTAAACCACGACTTTAGCATGTGGGCCTCTTCAATGTTAGGATCTACAAGAATAATGGATCTCGTTGTAGTGCCGACATTTTTTCCATTAAATTCTCCAACACGGGCAGATTTGATTGCAATGATGGGGTTATTTCCTGTAGCACATAGGAAGGAGATTTCCTGTGATATGGCATCAAAATTATCTCCCCAAAAGATTACATCTATGTTATACCTTGACATGTCATGAAGTTGTAGTGTTTGTTTATTAACTTCAGAACCGTCTTTTCTATGTATAGTGCACACACTGGAAATGTCTGTGACAATACCAAGAATATCAACAATGGAGTTGACGTTTGTTGTTCTGATATCATTGATTGATTTTATATTGAATTGCACTGTTGGATTATGTTTTTCTTCGTTGGCAACATGTTCTATGGTAGATGTTGCATTCAACAAAATTTCCCAGTCATTGTTCAAGTGGTTATATTGCTTATTAGCCATTTTTACATTCCCTTTAGAGACAATGTAGACATTTCCATTTTGGATTTTGTCGAAAAAATAATCTGCGACATTGTTGAAACATGTAATATGTATTTCTCCACCCTCCGTATCGAATAGGTCAAAACCAAACACTTTACCGGGTCCATATTGATTTTGAAATTGTCGAAGAGCTGTTTTCCTTTGGACGTATCCTTTTATGCACCAATTTGAGTGGTAACGGTTTAACGATTTGATGGGAATTTGAACTGGTAGAAAAGGATGGAGTTGGAGAAGTTGGAAGAGGGCAGTGTCTTTTTGATAAAGGATCTGGGTTCGATGAGGACGGAGTGTTTTCATCCGATGTGATCGGGATAGTCATAATTTTTGGATTGCCAATTAAGGGTGCAAATGAAGTAGAAATTTTGAAGTCTATTAGCTTTATAGACTTACACGACAAATGAGAGTCATAGGAATAATTGTTAGAAGTGGATGTGTTATAGATAAAAATGTTAAATTTGAAATAAGAAATTTATAACAAACTTATGTTGATGGACCGATAGCTGAAGTAGTCCAACTTTTAACATTTATAACATAACCCTTTTGTAGCAAGCTTGTTGCTACAAGATCATTGAAATCTTTTGGAAGCATGATGTGTTTCTTATGTGTTCCGTCTGAAATTGCAGTACGATATCGTGGAGTTGAATTTTGCATTGATTGTATTGGTTCAAGTTCAACAATTTGTAGGTATGGATTAATATGAGTTGATCCAGATAACATTGAGAAAGTTGCATTCTTAGTAAGGTTTGTTGTCATTTTCTGGAAGTAGAGATGACAAAACAAGTACTGTACAAAATAAAGCACAAAAATGTTGTTTTCTTCGCGTTAGATGTTTAACATTCATTACATTCCTATAAAATTACGTGAAAATATATGAACTAAAGGGCAAGAAGCATGTTCAATTTGTTTCTAAATGAGTAGTTATCTAAGCTTGTAAACATAATGAAGAAGATATTTATTACAACAACTTCTATATGATCATTCTTTTTGAAACATAGTTGAAACTGTAAATTAACAATTTCAGAAACCTACACATGTTAGAAACAATCAGATAGGCCATGATGATTGAGTTTCCCGTTACTTAAAGCCTTTTTTGATTGAGTCCACTGAATGAGCCAAATTCATGTTAGCTTTGGTTGAGTTGATGTAAAATTGTGTAGTGGAGTTGATATCAACTAAGGTCTAGTTGTAGAATTACCAAACTGAGTTGAAGTTGGCTTAGCTAGACATACAAGTTAAACCAGCTGACCGATAAGGTTTGTCATAACTGTAAACAGAGATTTATTCAAGCTTAGCAACAATTACTATCATCGTCGGCTAATGTTTAAATACTAAATTGCATAATGTGGTTAATGCCAAATAATGTATACATTTTTTAGGGCATTTGGCAGTAGCAACACCAGAGCTACGTTGTGGGTTTTGTATTGGGCAATTTCGTATTGTGGAATTTGGGTTTTGCATGAGTATTGTTGTTTCCAGAGAAAACGATGTTGTACATAATGGTGGAGAGAAGTTGTGAAATTGCATAGAATGCAATGATAGGTGGCTAAGCTCAACATAGGTCTAATAACCAAGCATTGAAACTATTTAATGCAATGCCTATGCTAGATGAAGTTACATGGAGTTCTGTAATTTCAGGATTTGTAATTTGATGATATGCACAGAATGGGTAATGCCATGAGGCCCTAAATGTTTTTGGTCAAATGAGGAGATTGTTTCTAAGCCAAACAACTTCAGCTTTGGCACCATTGTCAAGGCCTGCGTTGGGTAATGCCATGAGGCCCTAAATGTTTTCGGTCAAATGAGGAGAGTGCTTTTAAGCCAAACAACTTCACCTTTGGCACCATTTTGGAACATCTAAAAGCTCTGAACAGCTTACCTGCCTGGTACATAGTATGTTGTACAGGCCTGGAATTAGATGTTTTTAATCCTCAGGATCAGTTGGCATTTGTTTAGTTGACATATTCACAAACAAAGAAAGGACAGCTCTTGTGAAAGCTAGATGAGAGGATAAAATGAAGTATGTCACTCAAAAGAATAAAGGAATATGCAATAGCCAAAAGTAGTGCAAGAAAGGAACGCCAAGCGGGGAGACCAGTCCCTTAAGATCCATGGGATGCAAGGACAATCTCAACGGTAGTGATCTCCTTTGCAAATGACACATGGAGATTTAGGTTTGGATGGTGCAGTGTGTGGATTTTCTCCAGATGATGCATGGTTGCCCCCTTTCGCCGTTGGCTTCTTCTTCTTCTTCTCCTTCCCTTTCTTCTTCTTCTCAGTTACTTGGTTTTTAGTTTCACTAGCTTCACCAAGTGAAGAGGAAGAAGGAGAGGGAGAAACAAATGAAGTAGAAGGTTGGGGGGTAACTCTAGTATCATCTGGTTGCTGATTTGATTGCTTAGGAATCACGGTGTTTTGAACGACAGAGGTCGAGAAAAGCCACACTGGCAGGCCAATTGTAAGCCTTGGAAGGGACAATGTAGCCATATGAGGTGCACCAACATCTCCCCAACAGGAAAAGGGACTAGGATTCCCCCCAAGGGGAAATCCTTGATTGGTGGACTCCATTTTCTCAACCTAAGACCAACGAGGGAACAATGATGTTATTCTAATTAAAATAAATTTTATGACGCTTTGACACAACTTGCTTTATCAATTTTTAAGAGTCCAGAAAAAGCTAAAGATGACTCTAGTCGCCTTCGATTTTTAATGAGCCTGAAGTGACAAGTGCTCAGATGGACCTTTTCTTTTAAGGACTCTGAAAAGGAACGAAAGTGACTACTCTGGAAATCTAGACAGAGGGATTACCAAACCAATCACAAAACTGCAGAATACTTTTGACGGTACGGCAGTCAATCTTCTCGAATGTTGTGTTCAGTGCATTGCGATCGATAGGGCTACAGACACGGCTTCTAAGGATAAAGGATATAGCCTATTATGGTCTCCCAATATATACTCGACGGTACATGGGAGCACAAGTTCGTACTAGCACTTGTCGTCTCAAAGAGGAGGAATCGCCCAACCTACGATGAAAGTGATAGTTACCAGGCTTTACGATGCCGAAATACGTCTCTAGCCTAGACTTCTAAATGTTGTGTGTTAGGTTCCAAAGTGTTTTTATGTTCATTGAAATTTATTTTACAGTTGATCTTTCTTAAGAAGTTTGCCTTTAAGTTTCACCGTGTGATGTAGATATATAATTCCTAAATATGCAATCTAAGATGATAAACAGTCGTTTACTTTCTTTTTGCAATGAAAATCCTAGCTACTAAGGAAAGAGAAGTGAAATTCTTTCAACATAGAGCAAAGAGCAGACACTAAGATGCACTGTCCTAAATCAATTTTTGCATGCAGTCTAAATGTAAATGTACATGCATGTATTTGTTTTCCGCTTTCTTAATGTGTGAATGACAAAAAGAATGCTAAGTACAAATCTGAACTATTTTTCTTTCAAAGCGACAGTACTAACAATTTTCTTTTCAAAAAATGAAAGGAAGACTAAGACGACACTTTGCGATTTCAAATTCAAAAAACGAAAGGAAGACCTCATGTCTGGACTTGGTTCAAAGGCCACAGCACTGCCTTTCCATAAAGTGCAACAATCGAAATTACAATTTTTGCACCCATTTAAGAAGGTTTTCTTATGTTAGCAAAATATTTATCATGGGTTGCAAGATGGGGCCATCCAAGGTATTAAAATCTTAAAGGCTATCAATTGGATCTCTAGAAAGCAAATCAATCCAACCATTAGGAGGCCAATTTTGTTACAAGGCAGAAATATATATCGGAGAAATTCATATCATGCCATTGTAAATATGGCTAGAATATCATGCATAAAAGCTTTAAAAGCCACTTCCAAACTAGAACAAGGGGACTGGCTTGTGCAAGGATGCTATCACATGAACCCAGGAACTTGCACTCCAAAGCCAGCTTCCAATTGGTAAAGCTTTCTGTGCCAGCAATGCTTTATGAACCATCTCAAAATTGTTACGTAGGTGTGAATATTCACAACACACACCCAACAACAATGTTAAGATACACACAATAATCCCAAAATAGGGACACCGGAAGTTACGATCAGGACCTTACCTGAACAAAACTTTTGTACTGCCTAGTACTTAGTATGTTGTACAGGCCTGGAACTTATATTTGTGTCAACAAATGAGTATGTGGTTGAATCCACAGGTGTCTTCACCGACAAAGACGTGTGCATTTTGGAGGCAGATAATGAGTCTATTCAAGACTAGGTCATAGCAGGTCAAGACATGTGCGCATTTTGGAGGCAGATAATGAGAATTTTGTCAGAGTTTTCTTGTTTTCTTTGTTGGTTTTAATGGTTGATCACAATGAGGATGAGTTGTACATGGCATTTCACATGACCTTGTGGTAATCAAATCCAATCCCAAAGCAAAGCAAGCTGAGGGAAAATACAAATACGAATGTAATTGCAAATGTAAATACAAATGCAAATGCAGAGGATTCTCTGTCTAAGACTCCATAGACTATCAAGAGGCATTTGTGGAGAACATGAAAAGGAGGTATGGAGAAGGAGGTCAAAAGCCAAACAACAAAAGGAAGCACAACGTGAAGCATATAGTTAGTTAATATATGCTTTTTCGTTTATTCCTAGGAGAAAAATTTGTCTGTCTATACAAAAACATAGAAAATTAGAGACAACAATGATATTTTTGAAACAAATCTGATTTATCATGGTTTGAACTAGGTGTTTCGCACCTTCTATCTATTGGAATTTTTAAAAAGTTTTGCCTCCAGGATAGGCCAAGGCTTTTTTTAGGAAGTGATGCAAAGTATCTATTTTTGTAAAAAAATAAAAAAAATCAAGCTCGTAGTGTCACATTAAAATCAATCATGGTTAAGAAAGCATAAATGAGAATTGACATCTTCAGGGGCTCAACAGAATAATGGAACACTGTAGGGGCATTGGGAAATGGCAAGATGAGAAAAAGTAAGCTTTTGAAGGGTCAAAGTAAAAATTTGCAAAATTTTCTTAAAATTATGCCAGAATTTCTATTATTTTATGGGCAAAACCCTGGCCTCGTTAGACTACGGCATTGTGGATATTACAAAGTGCACTTCTATGGCCTCTGCTTTTTTATTTGGCTTGGGATTCTAAAAACGGAGTACTTACAAAAGGGTTGGATTTTACATTCCTGGATAGTTTAACATTGTGCTGAGTAAGTGTGGAATAGAGTTCTTCCAAAAGGGTTGGGTCATCCATTCCTGGATAGTTTAACATTGTGCCCAGTTTTCTCGAAGTTTCGGATTTTAAAGGCAGGTTCTATTTTTTATCCAGTGCAGCTTCATAGTTTTAGTTCCATTTCTAAGGTGTCTTTCCACCTAATTTTAAAAGTTCAGACCATGCCATGCTTCCTCTTTCCTTTAGCTGTCAAGCCCTAGGCTTTGTGCTTTTCTTTGATTGCTTTAGCCTTGTCTTGAGTATAAGAGGGAAAACATCTTTATATCTATTTGACATGTACGAGAAAAGAAAATGTGTAGGGCCGGACACTTTCATCCTCAAAAGTTAGCAAAGATCTCCTCCAAAAGAGGAAGATATGAGGAGCAACCTATGAAGCCAGTGGTAGACAGAATGGGCACCTTGCTCAAAACTGGGGGTAGAGTGGGAACCCAAAATAAAGAATAGGAGAATCCCCAATGTATCCCCCACAAACCCATTCCCTTGAAACTTAAAACAGAGAATTGGGACGTATTTTTACTAGGCTGCATTGGACTCCCATTCACATTCATGATGACCAAGCTAGCCAGTCTATACTTGGCTGAAAATACTAATATGGAATGGAATTTCAACAAAAGGTTGTACACCTTGAGGAATCCCATCATGTGTGTATCCCACTGAGATGAGAAAGACAAAGAAGCCATCCTACAAATAGAGACAAAACAGAGTACATACATTGCAAACACAGCACTGATAGAGAGAGAAGAATGAAGCAAAAAGGACTAAGGCATTGGGAAGGTTTTGCAGCCATTTAACCAGGTTTTCTTATGTTATCAAAATATTTATCATGGGTTGCAAGATGGGGCCATCCAAGGTATTAAAATCTTAAAGGATATCAATCTGATCTCTAGAAAGCAAATCAGTCCAACCATTAGGAGGCCAATTTTGTTACAGGGCAGAAATATATATCGGAGAAATTCATATCATGCCATTGTAAAGATAGCTAGAATATCATGCATACAAGCTTTAAAAGCCACTTCCAAACCACAACAGGGGGATTGGCTCTGGCCACCCCAGTTTTGTAATAATTTTTTTAGATCAGTAATAAGTATTAAGAACATCTTTTAATTACCAAAATAAAACAAGTTCGTATCGCTATTGATATCAAAGAACATTGTAAAGCAAGGCAACTTTGCAAAGAAAAATGTAGATCTAAATAAGAAAGAAATCATGTTTAAAACGTTAGAAGGTGGTGATGTGAATGGAAAAGGAATGCATAACAGGCTTCACAGAACCCTCATGTCCGGCCTTGGTTCAAAGGCCACAACACTGCCTTTCCATAAAGTGCAACAATCGAAATTACAATTTTTGCACCCATTTAAGAAGGTTTTCTTATGTTATCAAAATATTTATCATGGGTTGCAAGATGGGGTCGTCCAAGGTATTAAAATCTTAAAGGCTATCAATTTGATCTCTAGAAAGCAACTTAAAATTTATTTTATTTTTATTTTACTGTTAGGATTATAGTCTTGTCTTACTGGTGATGAATTTGGATCTGGATTTGAAATGTTTGACATAAAAAATTAATACTCTGGATCTTTTGGAAAACCAATCAATTAATCAAGATGCAATAACATGACAATTATGTTTGTATTGATCCATACTTAATTGTCTAGGTTGCCGTATGCCGGATTAGCTCATCTCAGAATTTGAATTATTTCAACAGGTGGATAGCATTTTCTTAATTATTTTAAAATTGTATTTTTTAAAATTGAAATGAAGATAAGTTATTGTACTAAACCCAACAGATGAACGGTCAGTGCTTAAGATTGTTATATTGCAGTGTTTTTGTCAGGTTTTCAAGAATTATTGGAGCATGAGGCTATCAACTTACCTGTGCAATGACAATCCATGCCTGGTTTCTCATGGGTTGCAAGATGGGGCCATCCAAGGTATTAAAATCTTAAACTCTGGGCTATCCAAAACCCTAAAGTTTGAAATTTAACAGTAGTAACACATCTATCAGTTTCTAGCCGGATTCATTTTTTTATAGTAAAAATGGATTTAGCACCATCAAGAAGCCTAGCTACCCAAAACCCTAAATTTTGATAGCTATAATCCGGATTGGCTAAAAAAATTGCAATTTTTTCTAAAATTATGCCAGAATTTCTATTATTTTCTGGGTGAAACCCTAGCCTCGTTAGACTATGGCATTGTGGATATTACAAAGTGCACTTCTATGGCCTCTGCTTTTTTATTTGGCTTGGGATTCTAAATCAAGTGTGCAACGGAGTTCTTCCAAAAGGGTTGGATTTTTTATTCTTGGATGGTTTAACATTTTGCTGAGTAAGTGTGGAATAGAGTTCTTCCAAAAGGGTTGGGTCAAGGCATTGGGAAGGTTTGTGGCCATTTAAGAAGGTTTTCTTATGTTATCAAAATATTTATCATGGGTTGCGAGATGGGGTCATCCAAGGTATTAAAATCTTAAAGGCTATCAATCTGATCTCTAGAAAGCAAATCAGTCCAACCATTAGGAGGCCAATTTTGTTATAAGGCAGAAATATATATCGAAGAAATTTATATCATGCCATTGTAAAGATGGCTAGAATATCATGCATAAAAGCTTTAAAAGCCACTTCCAAACCACAACAGGGAGACTGGCTCTGGCCACCCCAGTTTTGTAATAAATTTTTTAGATCAGTAATAAGTATTAAGAACATCTTTTAATTACCAAAATAAAACAAGTTCGTATCACTATTGATATCAAAGAACATTACAGAACAAGGCAAATTTGCAAAGAAAAATGTAGATCTAAATAAGAAAGAAATCACGTTTAAAATGTTAGAAGGTGGTGATGTGAAAGGAAAATGAATGCATACCAGGCTTCACAGAACCCTCATGTCTGGCCTTGGTTCAAAGGCCACAGCACTGCCTTTCCATAAAGTGCAACAATGGAAATTATAATTTGAACTCCATATAATAAATTTGTCACAAGATTAAAGCTAAAGATAAGGCAGAAGAATACTAATATGGAATGGAATTTCAACAAAAGGTTGTACAACTTGAGGAATCCCATCATGCGTGTATCCCACTGAGATGAGAAAGACAAAGAAGCCATCCTACAAATAGAGACAAAACAGAGTACATACATTGCAAACACAGCACTGGTAGAGAGAGAAGAATGAAGCAAAAAGGACCGAGGCATTGGGAAGGTTTTGCATCCATTTAAAGGTTTTCTTATGTTATGAAAATATTTATCATGGGTTGCAAGATGGGGCCATCCAAGGTATTAAAATCTTAAAGGCTATCAAGAATACTAATATGGAATAGAATTTTAACAAAGGGATATGCCATTTTGGAAACATACCCTATAACATCACATAGGTCACAATCAAACGCTGAAGATGGTCCATGAGGCATGACATTAAAGCCGCCAGCAATGATGACATTGCACAAAGGAAGTTTGTGCAAGGAGGCTATCACATCAACCTAGGAACTTGCACTCCAAAGCCAGCTTCCAATTGGTAAAGCTTTCTATGCCAGCAATGCTTTATGAACCGTCTCAAAATTGTTACGTATGTGTGAATATTCACAACACACACCCAACAACAATGTTAAGATACACACAATAATCCCAAAATAGGGACACCGGAAGTTACGATCAAGACTTTACCTAAACAAAACTTTTGTACTTCCTGGTACTTAGTATGTTGTACAGGCCTGGAACTTCTATTTGTGTCAACAAATGAGTATGTGGTTGAATCCACAGGTGTCTTCACCGACAAAGACATGTGTGCATTTTGGAGGCAGATAATGAGTCTATTCAAGACTAGGCCTTAGCAGGTCAAGACATCTGTGCATTTTGGAGGCAGATAATGAGAATTTTGTCAGAGTTTTCTTGTTTTTTTTGTTGGTTTTAATGGTTGATCACAATGAGGATGAGTTGTACATGGCGTTTCACATGACCTTGTAGTAATCAAATCCAATCCCAAAGCAAAGCAAGCTGAGGGAAAATACAAATACGAAAGTAATTGCAAATGTAAATACAAATGCAAATGCAGAGGATTCTCCGTTTGAGACTCCTTAGACTATCAAGAGGCATTTGTGGCAAACATGAGAAGGAGGTCGGGAGAAGGAGGTCAAGAGCCAAACAGCGCAAGGAAGCACAATGTGAAGCATATAGTTAGTTAATATATGCTTTTTCGTTTATTCCTAGGAGAAAAATTTGTCTGTCTATACAAAAACATAGAAAATTAGAGAGAACAATGATATTTTTGAAACAAATTTGATTTATCATGGTTTGAACCAGGTGTTCCGCACCTTCTATCTATTGGAATTTTTAAAAAGTTTTGCCTCCAAGATAGGCCAAGGCTTTTTTTAGGAAGTGATGCAAAGTATCTGTTTCTATAAAAAAAAATAAAAAAATCAAGCTCATAGTGTCACATTAAAATCAATCATGGTTAAGAAAGCATAAACAAGAATTGACATCTTCAGGGGCTCAACAGAACATAGTTGTATCCAAGAAAAATCTGATTTTAACATTGTTTCAAATGCAAGCCAACTTTCAATCCGAAATCGACAAACAAAAATAACCACTTTGCATTAATTTAACACACATGTTTCTAACTTGTATCAACATGTAATTTGTAGGGCTTTGTCCTTACGCAGAGTAGAATCAATCCTCCATACACCTGCAGGTTTTTACGAACAGCAAACATAAAGTAAAATTTAAGAGAACAGTGACCCAAATATATATAAAACTTCATAACTACCACTATAATATGCAGAGGGCACCATATTCTGAGGGCAAAATGATCTGCAAAAAAAACGGCCTATGTGGCCCTCATGCAACGAAGAAAGAGTCGCCTCGTCCTGTGCGGCCCTCGTCGAAACCCTTCTCCCTTCTCTGCAGGTCCTTCGCCCTCCTCTGCAGCAACTCCACTGTGCCCTCCTCAACACCTACACCCTCCTCTGCATCAACGCGGATATCCGCGCGCAGGACAGGTTCAGTAACGTGGTTAGGGTAAAGTTTGGTAGGTAATAGAAACTAATTTATTAACTAATAATAACCGACATATTTACTAATAACTAATACGTTAAGGTTTTTTAAGGATTTTTTAAATTAGATGGCTGATTTCTGTTCAATCATCTAACATTACATCTAACGGTTATGATTATGACACAAAGGCATTTGGGAGGGGTTCATTTCAAAGAGAAACGCCTTACGGCATAAATATCCATTTTATTTTGTATTATTAACATAGTTTATGATTTGTTACTTGACCAAAATTTAATAAACACTATCTTTTATCTTTGTTAATGTGTATATCACTGGAAGTGAACCCAGAAAGCCATCGAAAAATTTTAAAGTTAGAATTCCCATATATTAAATTTCCCTTATGTTTTTAGCATATTTACCAATACCCTATTAAATATCCAATCTTTTTTTTTGTATTATTAACCTAATTTATGATTTGATGCTTGACCAAAATTTAATAAACACTATCTTTTATATTTGTTGATGTGTATATCACTAGAAGTGGACCCAAAGAGCCATTGGAAAATTTTAGGGTTAGAATTCCCATATATTAAATTTCCCTTGTGTTCTTAGCATATTTACCGAACCATATTAAATATCCAATTTTTTTGGATTATTAACCTAATTTCTGATTTGACGCTTGACCAAAATTTAATAAACACTACCTTTTATCTTTGTTGATGTGTATATCAGTGGAAGTGGACCCAAAAAGCCGTTGGAAGATTTTAGGGTTAGAATTCCCATATATTATATTTTAGTTAGTTGCACCACATGGCAGAGATATACCACAAATTAACCTAAAAGTAAACGCGTGTGTTTGGTATATGGCACTCACTTTAGATAAAGGTGATGAGCACATCGAATTTCAAAGGTTACGGTCATTCCAACTTAAATATGACATGACGGTCATTTCAACTTAAATATAACGCGCAATTTTAAATTTCTTACCCAAAAAGTAACACTGACAGCATTGTTTTGCATTATTCCACAAATATGTGTAAACAATCCTTAAAAATGTGAGCCACATGGTCTTTATCTCCACCAAAAAGAAATGTTGGAGATACCAACTACCCTTCCAACCTTCACAACCACGGGGAGGCATTTGGAATATTCAACTTTTGGATTAAGTTGGTTGGTATTGTTTTATTATTATTATTTTTAAAATTTATATTAGTCTTAATGTGTTAGAAATTACATGGATTGCATTATAGGAGAATGTTTTTTATTTTTAATATTTTTAGTGTATATAAATGACAAAAAATTTATACATATGATGTTTTAATTGTGCATTTTCTTGTTTCAGAATGGAGTTTGTGAAAGTTTATTTTTTCCAACCAAACAAAAAAAGAGATGGTTTTTTATATTTAAGTAAAAAAGTACAATCACCAATAATAGATTTAACATTTACAGTCGAATAATGGGCATTGATATAAGAATCTATAAATAGATTTGCCAAGAAAAGTTAGAACATGTACCAAATCTATATTCTTATAAGAACAACAGTTGCAAAATAGACACAAGAAGGAAATTATAATTGTGATTGTGAGGACAAAGACTTCTAAACAAAAACTGAGATCACCACCAAAGACAAAATTGACTATCCATGAAAAATCAAAAGACAAGATCACTGAAATATGGACCTGCGTGTAGCAAAGTGGCTGAGCAAGTTAAAGAGAAAGAAGTTGATGGTTGGAGGGCATCGTGAATCACCCTCTCCACTGAAGATACTTGTCTTGAAATTTTTCCACGATGATAACACCTTCATCCTCCAACATGCCTCTTTTGGATAAGGCATCAGCCTTGTAGTTCAACTCTCTGTGGACATGTTGGAAAGTGAGGTGTTGAAAGTGTTCTTTCACAATTTTGATTCTCTCCTTCCAACATAGGAGGTCTATATCTTTGAGTTGATATCTTCCTTGGAGCCATCCAACCACACACTAAGAATCTCCTTGCACATGAATTGAAGTCCGCTTCATGGAAGCAACAACCAAAAGAAGAACCCAACAAGCTACTAATAATGCTTTTGCGTTAGAACCTGATCCCATATTTAGATAAATTTGCATCAAAATATTTCCAGGGAGATAAATAACAACACCTCCACCACAATCTCCATTATGTTGAGCTCTCGAAGAAACCAGAGTTGTCCACCGAGAATGCTAAGGAAGAGGCTATAATGCATCGTGGATTGGGCTTCTTTTGTTTCAGATAGTCATGAAAAACGCTGAGAGTCTGAGGAAGGATCCTTTGGATGCTAAACAATTAATTGTCAAAAATCAATTTATTACAAGTTTTCCAAATGCCCCAAGCCACATAAGCTGGAAGGAATTTATGAATCCCTTATTTTTGTCCCACCGGAGTAAGCAAGTCTCCAAATAACTCAGAGTACCGGAAACCCTAAGGTTGAGACTTATGATGACTTCCTGCCACAAGGCTTCTGCAAAAACACATTGGAAAAATAAATGTTCCACTGATTCAGGCCCTTGTTTACATAGAGCACGAGCCTTTGGCCCCAAGAAACCACGCATGGACAAATTGTCCTAAGTTATAATTATGTTTTCCAACATCAACCAAAGAAATCATTTAAGCTTTGGGGGGATGTCCCAAATCCAAATTTTGTGATACCACCATTTAACCTGTGAGACCATATTTTTAGTCGAGATTGTTGCATAGGCTAGTTTAGCCGAGATTTGGCCTATTTCTATATTCATTTTCCAAGCTATGGCATCCTTCCTATCACTAGGAATGAGGCCACTCTAGGACAATTTTAGGTTGAAGCTCTCCAACTCCATAACCAAATTGCTTTGTAGGCCCAAGTGCACCGCAGATTTCCATATTCCATTAAAATTTCCCTTAGAGATTGGTTTGAAAACATGACTCGACCTTGATATGGCATCCAAGTTAAGTTGATTAATTAGGTCCTGTGACAATTTGAAGAAAGTTGATCCTCCAATGAATGGTTGTGTTCCTATTTCGATGTTGTTCCCATCACCTAGGTTCCACACAAGCCATCTTTTTATCCAAAGCACACCAGCCACAAGACCCTTCCATATATCCATCCTTTAGAGGGTATGTTTTTCAAATATTTGTCAGTAATTAATGAGCTCCATATACTCGCACCAAAAATTACTCACCACAATTTTTTCATTTCCAGGGTTGTGATGAATTAATGAAGGTTTTTAAAACCCCAACCTCCACATGTTTTGGGTTGGGACAACACCTCCCACTTTGCAAGGTGTAATCCAACCCAGTATTTCTTACTGGCCCACAAAAAATTGAAGAAAGATTGCCTAATTCTATTGATAACAATTTTGGGAACCTTTAACAGAGAGAGCCACTAAGTTGGTATACTCTCCAAAACTGATTTTAACAGTGTTTGCCTGCCACCTATGGAAAACCACTTGTAACACCAGTTGTCAATGTGTCTCTCGATGCATTTTTGTAGTCAATTCAAACCCTCAATCATATAAAAATTTAGCTTAAGATGATAACCAAGATATGTAAGTACATGCTCTAGAAGTGTCACTTTGAATGGGAGAAAAGTACTAATCCTCTCTGAGATATCAACATTGATTTTGTGCATGTAAAAGTTGAACTTACCTTGGCTTATCCATATTCCAATGGCCGCACAGAAATAGTAAAATATGGAGCTGGAAACCTTCCATTCTCTTATCGATCCTTCTCCAAATATTAGGACGTCGTCCACAAAGAGCAAATTGGTAACAAATATGTTTTTGGAGATCTTAACACCCTTCAAAGAACCTTCAAATTTTGCCTTGGATATCATTCTTGCTTAATATGTTATAAATAATACTGAGGGGGGGGGGGGGGGGGGTGTGTGGGGGGGTTGAATTAGTATTATCATATCAATAATTTAATTTTCAAAACAGATTTGTATATGTTATTTCAACTCTGTGAATTAGCATGTATATGCAACTATACTTAATGAAACCAACGTATACGTAGAGATCTTTTGATTTACCCAAATTATCATGTAGTGGACTATATCAGTTATTGATTAGACGGTGCAGTAAAAGCAGAATAAAGCATCACACATAAGAAACACACATAAACACCAAGATATAAGGTGGAAACCCAATGTGGGTGAAAACCACCTGCTGCAATCGTCTTTGTCTTCTTTTAATAATAAGAAAATTCTGTTTACAATTTTTATACTGGTGCAACCTTATATTAGTATGCAAGCTTCTACCTGCAGAAGGCTACAACCTTCTCTCATTCTCCAACTTCTACTGGAAGGGAGCTACAACCCCCTAGCTCTTGTACTAGCTGATATGTTTACTAGTACCTAGTTTCCAGCCTAAAGAAGGCTACAACCTTCTCCTTTATTCCAGGGACCATGTTTCATAAATTTTCAGACTGGATCCATCAACAACATCATTCAATCATCAAATATATTTGCATCAACCAATCTCCTATTGAATTAACCACAACCAAGTCAATCAATCACTTTGACAACCCATCAATTTGATCTTTCAGGATGCTATCACCAGAATACAGTAACCAGAACCCAGAACACTGCAACAACAAACAACCGCAACTAAAACATAGATTATTAGGTATACGCTACTTTCTTGTGCCGAACCTGTGTGTATACGCGCTTTCCTCAAAGCCAACCAGTGTATACATCTGCAAATATCAATTCATAGTTCTGCAGCTATACCAGACTTCAGTTATACCCAAATCATATCATTTACAGAATGATATATGCGTCAGTATTCAGGTCTAGAATATTCGTGAGCAAAAACACATAATGATAGTTCACTTTACGCCTTAAGATCTCGGTCCATCATTAGATCTTATCCTCCTTCAACCGCTAAGGTTCCTCCTTGGTTCAGATCCAACAATGCACCATAACCCAATAACCTGCATACTAGATCTCACTCTTCATCAGATATTCAATGCTTAAGTGCCTTGGCCTAATGATCTTCTCCTCCTTTTATAGTTTTAGGCCTTTCTCAATACCATGGACCAAAACCACTTAGGACCAATACCTTGGATCAAATACCTAGGGTCAATACCTTAGACCCGATACCTTGGACCAATACCATGGACCAAATACTTTGGACCAAAAAACTTAGTTTTCCAAGGTATACACGCTTTTCCTTTTGTGAAAGTGTGTGTACGTATACGCGACTTGTATATAGTGAACCCGCATGTATACGCAGCTTGACCAATGGTGAACCTGCATATACCTCTCTTTCTTCATTCTGTGAAGTCTTATTTGTAACTCTGAGCTGTTAACTTGTTGTATTGTGATATGTCATTTGAGAGAGTTACCATCAAGGACAACACCAGTGTCATAATGCCAATAGCTTAAACCTTCAATAACAAGAATAAAAAGCAACAATGGCAGTGGATAGCCTTGTCGTAGACCTCTAGTTGCCAAGAAGAAAGCAAAAGGTGAACCATTGATAGGGACTGCAAAATTAGCAGAGGATATACAACCCACAATCCAATTTGTTACCTGCATGTCCAAACCAATATGTAATAGTAGTATGAGGGAGATCCACCTTGAGAATAGAGATTATGTGTTTTTTGGTTTTAATGGAGTGTATGGCCTCTTGTGCCACTCCAATATCAATAAATCTACCAAAGAGGAAAACAAACTGCTCCAAGGAGATATTAGAAGAAAGAGAATTCTTCAATATGTTAGCAATCACCTTAGAGATCATTATATAAATAAGGTTGCGTAGAGAAATCAGACAAAAGTTATCGAAAGAGGCAAACTTTGAGCTTTTTGGAATTAGAGCTAGGAAAGTTGCATTAATTTCGCTTGAAACCTTACCAAATATATGCACCTCTTCGACAACTTTCAAAAGGTCTATATCGATGAAATCAAAGAAAGTTGAATAAAATTCGACAGTCCATCCGTCTGGCCCCAGACCTTTATCTCTGGCAAAGGAGTTAAGGACTAATTTGATTTCTTCCAAATATACAGGTTGTCCAATCCTTTGTGATTCCTCCCCTATGAAGAATTTGGGAAAAATTTAAGGACCTTTAACATTTCCATAGTATTTTCAACACCTACGTCTTTAAATAAGGCAGAAAAGTGATCCCTAGCTGCCAATTCGAGATCCCTCTTATTAAAGATCAGGTTTCCTTCATTGTCCAGAAGGTCCCAGATGACATTCCTATTATTTTTGAAAAAATTTTGTGTTTCTATTGCTCCTCTTGATCCAGATGGCACAACTTTTCAATTGCCATCTTTCTTCCTCTGCTTTGAGAATGTTGGCGGCCTTCATAGCCAAGGAGCATAGGGAAATTTTGGTATCAACAAAGAAACCTGAAGAAATGAAATAATTGTATTTTTTATTAATCATTTCCTCCAAATAAATTAGCTCATTCTATTGATCCCGCTAGTATTTTCCAACCCAAAGCTTGACCTATTTTTTGATATAGGACATTCTATGGTACTATTTTTCCATAGCAGGAGACTGTATAGGAGTAAATTTCAACCAACAGTCACGGAATAAGCCTCAAAAGGACTCCTATTTTAACCAAGCATGATTTAATTTGAAAGGATTCCTCTGATTCGGCATATCGAAATCAAGTTGGAGCCCAATCAGAGAATTGTCTGATATTAAGTCATGGAAGATCCAAGATCGGTATATTCAAATTTTGGAGACCAAAGAGTCAGCTAACAAAAGCCTATCCAATCACTTGGCCACTCCCTCTACCCTAGTTCTACCATTACTCCAGTCTGGTCTCATCGAATAAGGGTGAATGTCCACTAAATTTGCATTTGAAGTCAATTGAGAAATCACAGGACTAAAAGGATCTGGTCAGAAGCACCTCCCCAAACTTCATTAATAGAGGTAGTGAAGTTTAGGTCACTTGCCAAGATTAGATTTGGTGTATTGAGTAATCCACTATGCGAAATATGGTTCCAAAAATTATCACGGTTCATATATGGGCCATAACAATTTAGAATAGTTACTTGACCTTCGAAACATCTTAGAGTACCTTCTAATAATATTCCAATAATGGAGGAGAAAGGTTGAAGGTACACCTCCCTAAGGTTCCACATCACCGAGAGACCCCCAAAGAAACTGATTGCATTAACAACACAGATACACTAGGATAGACAAATATTTATGAGGATTTCTCTAGCTTTGTCAACAGAAACCATGGTTTCTTGTAAGAGAATAATTGATGGTCATTGAGTCATCACAAGTCTGTGGAGGGCTCAAAGGTTAGGAGGCCTCCCAACTCCCCTGATGTTTAACGAAAGAATGATCATGGAAGGCCTTAGGTGGAGGGCTTAGATGCTCTAAGGGCCTAGAAAGATCCTCTGTGTAAGAAACTTCTTTAAACAAATCCCCCTGAGGATAAACATCTCTGGCTAAATCCTTCTTATTCAACCTCTTCTTCCTAATTGTGACATTCTGAAAATTGGAGGTCGATCCTGGAGGGGTAGAAGTCGCATGGCAAGGACCAGAGAAGGTTGGTATGGAAGTGAGGTCAAGGGAAGACAAAGATCATAAGACTAGAGAACCTGGATCCTTCGAATCAAAAACCCCTTCCACTGATTCTGATGAGGTTAAAGAAGGCCCAGCAGAAGGGATTGAACATGAAGAGATGGTAGGGCCTAGGCATGTGGAAAAAAGGGTGGAACGGGTTATGCCTCCCAAACGAAGGTTTAGATTTATGGGATGGGACTCTATAGGTTTGACAGAGTATGAAGAAAACTTATAACCAAGACTATCAAGAATAAAAATATCCCCATTTGACAACGTATCAAGAAGATTACTCGAGATTGACTCCATAATGGCTTGCGTTTGAGAATCTAGGTTCTGCGTTGTCCTTCCATTTTTGAGCCTGCATCTGTTTTGTCTGAGGTATTGTCCCTTCTAGGGGATCCCTTGCTTGTTTCAACATCAACATGGAGTCAACTGAGGGTCACCCCAAAGCTCTCAACTTAATTTCATGGTCAGAGCTCATTCAAGTATTTGTTGTATAGGCATCCCCCATAAACCCTTGATTATTATGGACAAGGAACTGAAACTTCAAAATAGTTAAGTAGGAAGGAGTCCAGTGAAACATTGCATCCTTTGCTTAAGCCCCATTGCCTTCAAATGATAGACCTACAAACGGGGTGAGACTAGAAGATAAAAGAGGAGAGGTTAGAGCCATTGGTAAAGGACCCTTACGAAAAATTTCCTTTATCGAGAGACAACCAACCTTGAGATGTCTAGTCTGATGGAAAATCGAACATATGAAGGCTACCTTCTAGAAATAGAGCCTTTGAACAAATGAATTGTCCCCCATGGATATTTCCAACTCCTCTGGTAACCCTTTTTCCATTTCCATCTCAGCAAGGACCCAAAGGATTCTTTTTTCAAAAGAAAAAAGGGGTGACCCAAGACAACCCGTCGAAGCCGCAAGAAAAGAACAACACCACGAAGCCGAAGAAGGACACAGGAAAGTGGTGTGAGCTCCACAAGAGCCCCACTCACAACACAAGTGAGTGTCGGACCAAGCAGTCACTGGTGGTCGAGCTGAAGGCTTCCGAATCAGATACATGTTCTGACCCTGAGCCAGAACCCGACAAGGGGAATGGCATAGGGAAGCAGATCATTGATGCGGATCCCAGCGCCACTATTGCCAATGCCAAAATCCAGAAGAATGAGCCCGAAGATCCAGAGGAGGGGGAACATCTTTTCCACTCACAGATGTGGGTGAAGGGTTCGCCGCTGCAATTCATTGTCGACAGTGGC
>APFE030994132.1:5175-15429 GCA_000404065.3 Pinus taeda
CTTAGATCTAATAATCGACTATCTCTCTGATTTTGGCCTACTAAATTCCTTGTTTAGCACAACTTGGATATCCGCAATCCCTACGTTGGGATTGTCACTCGAATGCTTAATATACCAAGTTAGTGTACGGTCCTACAGAGCACTTACAGGTGTTGCTTTCTTTATATTGTCATCCATGACTTCCTATGCTTCACATACAACCCTTACCATGAACCAAAACTCATCCAGATCTTCATTCGCTAATCCTTTGAACACCAACATCTTTATCACCCTTGCCATATTGAACTCTGGTGGTGGTAGAGGTGGTGTGGGTGAAGATGGAGAAACTAGTGGTGGTGTAGGTGGCAGTGGTATGTGTGGAATTCACTGCTTTATCAAACATATCGCACTTCTTGGTGAAACTTTCACGAGCTCTTCATTTCTTTCTCGTGGAAGTTAAATCAAGGGGCTAGTTTCTAGTTTTCCACTACCTTCATTTCTATAGATCCTCCCACTTCACATAGCCCCAAACATTAATTTATTCACATAACCCACATTTCACATAGTAGCATTTTAATGCAATTGTTAAAAGATTTAATGCACTTGCCTTGTAGTCCTTTGTAGAAGCATCATTCTGCCTTGCTATAGCTAACTGAAGTATCTATCACAAACTCGGTGATAAATCCTCCTATAATTCGATTGAGTGAGTGATCGATAGGGCATGCAATCTTATCTTCTAATGCTTATAGTGTGTGCACCAATTCTGGAGTCCAAACAATATGTTTACCGAGCCTACACCTTCTTTGATTGTCTGCTAGCTTCAAGATTCACTCGTACAACTTAGAGGGGAAGGACATAAAGAAAATTTCATGGATTTTCGTATATAAGTAGCAATCTAAAAACTCTTCCTTTGATAATCACATATTCTTATTTTCCCGTGCAACGACCTCGTGAATCTTTCTATCCAACCACTCTTCAATATATTTCTTTGTGAGATTTGAGTGATATGACATCAGACATCTCTATGCAAATCCCGGTTCTCGCAACAGAACCATTTGTTGGCTTATTGGGGCCTAACCCTGGTTTAGAGATAAGTTAGCCAAACAAATCCCTGAACTACTGAGCCTTTCAGCAACAGTTTGTGAAGCACAGAATGGGGTCTCACTCGAAGTAGTATCGGAGGGTGCTAGAACCAAGTTTCAACACCCTTGAGATGTGTGAGGAGTTAAACTCATTCGCGGTTTGACCCTGCACGTAAGTTTCTTCGCGTACTTTCTCATACTTCGCAGCCCCACACAGGCCTACCCACACGCTAAACATCTTGCTCTTTGTTATTACCCAAGACGTTACTGGTATTCCAACATTAGTTAATTAGCTTTGCCTACTTGAGTGCTTTATGCATACTTAACAATATAAACCATTCATGCAGGTGCGCATAGTAAAATAATAGTATATTTGCAAATTATATCAATCATTCATTAACCCAAGACGAGATACACAAAATTATAACAAAACTTCTTTTTATTAATTCCTTCCTGATTTATAAACTCCACTTCACCCTGCACACTCAGTTGTAGGGGTGCGCACACTCAGCTGCAAACTATTTAGCCTCTGCGCACTCACCTGCAGAGCCTTCTCCTACTCTACGACCCAAAGACACACTTCAACTTGCGAATTAATCACTTATACTTTTGCCTACTTCTTTTTCTCCCTTTTTACACTTAGATCCTTGCTCTATTTATACAATCTCATGGTCCACGGACCATGGGTAGGTCTATCACGCTCACACTACATTACAAAACTAGCGTAGACAACCGTGTGACTCTATCATAGTTTCGTGCCCCGTGGCTCCAATTCGTAGAGATTTACAATAAGATTCAGCCAAAACTTGGGCTTTGAGCACCAAAACATGCCTTGGGGGGATTCCATGCCTAACAACGACCATTCATGATAATTCTCTTTTTCTGATAAAGCTAATCCAATAATAGATATCAATGAATGAATTTTAAATTTGCGTACTATATAAAAAATATACTTTGTGGACAATATACTATAAGAAATTGCACTTCTAATGGTAATGTTTGAAAAAAATACACTCTCATATATAAAAACAAAGGCATTATTGGGGAGAGGTTGTATATAGGGGAGGCTATATTTGGGAGAGGAAGTATATGGAGGAGGGAGTGTTTAAGTGAGGGTGTATATGGGGTAGGGGTCAATGATTGACGAGGAGTCGACGTCATTATACCATTCAACTCAGGTAGGAGAGTTGTAGTAATATGGAACGAAGAATATGTAATATGGGCAATGGGGATATTTAATATATGGGAAACATTTAACGTAATATAAGACAATAATACCGTAGTAATTAAAAAACATGGAGTTGGAATGGTATTAATGCGCGGTGGTAAGGGGAGAGTGTTTAAAAAAGAAACACAATAATATATTGAAATGCAGTTACATATTGAAACCACATGCATTAATAACTCGGAGAGAGAGCTAAGTAGTATGGAAGTGTGGTACTATTGGAGGTGTTATATGTTGGACAACGTGGAGGTGAGGCATACACGCCAACATTATTAGCAGTATACAAGGTGTGTAGGGCTTCAGGGAGGAGGTGCTATGGAGTGTTCAACAAAACGTATATGGGAGAAATCAGGAGGACCAAAGTCGTGAGGAGTGGATTGTGGTATGGAAGGTGGGTGGGCCAAATGGTGGAGTTGTCGAGGGGCTCGAAACAATGTCTCAGAGCCATAGAGAGAGAGACATACTTTGTCATTGTTCACAACCCAAGAATGAATCAATGTTCACAACTCACTTTAAATATCAAATATTCTACACAAGACTTACTCCATAAAAAACGTGAAGACAATGCTCTAGCTTCAACTCTCACACCATTGTGGCTTCAAATCTCACACCGCTCTAGCTTCAATGCTTCTTTTCACAAAAAAAATGAAACACCGCTCAAGCTTACATACTATTCAAAAGAAAGGAGAGAGCTTGGGCACACAGAGAAAAATATACAAATGGGCATTAGGAATTGCACAAGTGATGTTTTTTATCAAAGGATATAGGTAGAGTATAGAGAATAATGGAAATCAATGATAGGAGCTACATCACAACAACTTATCCTGGGAGCTCACTCTCATACCATGTGAGGCAAAGAGGTAACTCCTAAAATGAATTTTGATTTTGCATTAAGGTTGATCATAGAAATATACATGGAGGGAGAAAGTGTTGAGCTTCATGTCCAAGTGTCTCTTCATATTCGCGCTCTCCTTCTTTTCTATTTACACTATTTTACACATATACACCCAATCCCAATGATTAGGTGTCAAGAATTATCCATGGGCACTTATCCCTAAATAGATGGATCTAAATTTAAGGTTTCTCCACTTTTTGGGGAATAACTTGTTTTTCTTCAGAATTATTGGGGAATCTTTCCCAAATTTGGCTTCTCCATTTTTTGTGGGATGACTTGCTTTTCTTTAGAATTATTAGGGAATTTTCCCCAACTTCCGTGTTTTAATGGGTTTTTTCCAACTTATCTATGCTAACTTATAATATTAATTTTTTGTTTCAAATATATTTATATAATTTAATTATATTTTGAAAAAAATCCCATTAAAGTATTTCAGTAGTCTTCATTATTAATCAAATAATAATTTATTTTAAAGTAAAAGGTTCATTGCCTTATGCAAATTCTTTTTAAATTCAATAAAATTTAGGTAATTTTTGTAAATTTATTATAAATTATAAATTTATTTGAATATTTAATTTCAATATAATTAACCAAAAATTATCATAATTTTATTTTAATATAACTAGGCTAGATCCATCTTAAGGTCTCATCTACCTAAGAGAGGGATCAAATCTCCTTTCACTTTAATAGGTTTATATCTAAGGATATTTGATCACTCTCTCCTCTTGGTAGATCCAACATTAAGATGGATCTAGACTAGTTGTATCTATGTGTTTCTTTCTTATTCCCTCACTCTATATTACCCCCAAACATACACACTCTCTCTACATATCTATCTTTCTCTCCTTCCCTCTTCCTCTCACTCTCTATCTATTCCCCTTCTCTCTCTCTTCGCTCCTACTCTCCTATATCCCTCACTTGCGCTCCATATCTCCTTTTCCACTCCCTATATCTAGCCACCTTTCTCCCTCTATGTAATTTTTCTTACCTCCCTCTCTCCCCCCTCCAACTCTGTATCTCTCTCCCTCTCTTTCTTTCCTTCTCTTTCTTCCCTCTAACTAAATCACTATCTCCCTCCCTATCTCCTCCTCTCTCTCCCATCCATCTATGTGTCTCTCTCTCCTCTTCTCTCTCTTCCCTCTCCTATCTGGCTCTCTCTCTCCATTTCTCCCTTGTCACTTCCTCTCTCTCTCCACCTCTATCTCTTTGTCTTTGTTCTTTCCCCCATGTCTCTCCCCATCTAGTTCCATCTATATTTTTCTCCCTTTCTATTTCTCTCTTCCTTCCTCTCTCTCCATCTCTCTCCCCATTACTCTCTCTCCCCCCCCATCTCTCTCTACCCTCAAGCTTTGTGAGTATCCCTCCCTTGTTAAATTTGATCCCATTGTATTATGTCTAAGAAAGTATCTAAATTAAATAAACTGAATTGGTTGTAATATATTGAACTTCTATTTTGGATCAATCATGTAAAAAAAAAATACAATAATGAAAAACTTAAAAGAATCATGCACTATATTTCCTCTATTATTCTTTGTCACTTTTCTTTCTCTCATCCCTTGGATTGTTAGTTAAAATGGATAATGGATATATGGTTGTTGTTAATAATATTATTTATGTTATATCAATTTCATGTATAAAAGTATGCTCAATTTTAATTTTATTAAAACTTTCATTTAATCTCTATGGTAATATTTTTAGTATTAGTGAGGATAAAAGTTTTAGAGATATCTCTAAAGTAATTATAAAATTTTTACTTCTATATTTAATTAAAAAATGTTATAAAATGAAATGAAAATAAGATATTTATGATTTTTTTTTATTTTTAAATAAGTGAAGGTTTGTGGTCATGGTGTATTGACAAGATATTGTATTGGCCCATGGTAATATCACAAATCATATTTACAAGTTAATAAGCAGGTGAATATTGTTATAAAATATTCTTATTGTTAAATAAGTTATGATTTTTAGGCACTTGGTATTGATAAGAAATGGTATTGGCCACTGGTATTATAAAAAATCCTATTAACAAGATCATAATATCAACGACAAAGTGGGCTTGAATATCCATAGTTAAGAATGTTGGCATATATTTTGATGCTGAAATAAGTTATGTTTTTTGGGGATAATGTATTGATAAGCCATGGTAGCCATGGTATTGGCTTAATTACAAGTTAATAATATCGATGGTAAAGTGGAGGTGAATATCCATCGTTAAAAATCTTGTGATAATGTTATAAATATTTTGATTGTTAAGTAAGCTATCTTTTTTTTGGCATGTGTTATTGATAAGCCATGCTATTGTAACAAACTATATTTACAATTTAATAATATCCACCCTAAAGTGGGAGTGAATATCCATGGTTAAGAATGTTGTTATATTGTTATAAAATATGAAATAGGTTATGGTTTTTGTGCATGTGGTATTGATAAACATTGCTATTGGCCCATGGTATTGTAACAAATATATTTCCAGGTTATTAATAAAATAAAAATATAACAAATTGAATTTTATTATTTTTATTTCTTTAACTTAGGTAACATATAAATGTTTACACTCATCCTCCATGTCATTTTAACTTTTTATTATTTTTTAACTGAATAAACATTTAAATTTGTTTACATACTTAAGTTACACCTAGAGATCTACCAAATACTTTGTTGTAGAGCACCTCTCCGCTCAATTAAAATAAATTTATTATATGTGTGTTTTAATTTATTCAAAACTCTTCCAAATTTAAATATATCCTATTAAATTATTAATTATATTATATTTACTTACATTATAGCTACACGTCTCCCCTGATGTGGTTTGTACATACCCTCTAGACTCAATTATTACTACAATTATGAAATGCACTCAATTGACTAAATCTCGACACTCTATTCAAAGATATTTAATCTAGAAACAATGCAACTATCCCCAAAAATCCCTAAAACGATTAATTTTAAATAACATATAACATATAATTAATGGTATTATTTAATAGTTGGGTTGGGAATTTAATGTCTGAGGTTTATATATTATATTGATCACTTGATCTTGCTCTTTCTGGTGGTCCTCATGATGAACCTAGATCTAGGTTGGACCTAAATCTAGGTTGGAAAGGGCTAAACCCTTTGCTCTATATGTGATTTCTAGGGAAAATGTGAGCATTATAACATATAACTATATTTCACTGAATCCAAATTGGATGATTATTTTAATAGAAAATTGGTTAGTTTTATTTTTCTTCATAATGTAAACAAACAAGTTATATAATTGTTATTGTTTTCCCTCTAAATATGGCCAGGGAAAACAAAAAAGTTTCCATTTTATATCCATAAAAGAGCTATAATATGACTTTTAGTAATTGGCATTCCTTGTATTTAATGACAATTAATATGAAATCTTTAAAATTCATAATATGCCAAGAACTAAAGCCATATACAATACAAGAATATAGAAAATAATCCATAAGTCACTCAAGCGCCATCAAATACTCATTTTAAGGAAGGAATGAGTAGAGAAAACATGGTTGGCATGAAAAACAACATTGAAAGTATCAAATAAAACTATATCTATTTGTATTTATATTTTATTAAATATTCTTATTGGTTTACAAGAATTACCCTTTATTGTTATTTGTTTTTTAAAATACTTTATAATCTTATTTATTACCCATCAACTACTAGGTGTACCTATTCCATGTTTAAGAACAAATTACATTTATTATTTTGTTAATATCTCCCTAAACAGGAGTATCTACATTAAAAAATAAGAGGCTGTACCTAATTTATCGGCAGGTTGTTTGCAATAACAAGTCAATATCATCATCCACATTATATGGTTTTAAATTATTAATAATAATATTCTAAAAAATTATTTTAAAAAATCACTCCAACACCTATAGAACTAAATACTCAATATAATATTAATTAAATATTAATTTTTGGATAGCCTGAAATACCCAAAATTATCAAATTTCAGATGTTATTTGGATCTCATTCCCATCTAGAACCAAAGGGGTCTCCACTTGCACACTATAAAAAGAGTTGCCCCTATGGACTATTATTAAGATTCAGTTCTGTAGCAAGTAATTTCTGTGTAACAGAGACAGAGATTAAGCCTTGCCTATAGCAAGTAATTTCTGTGTAACAGAGACATAGATTAAGCCTTGGGTGATATATACAGATTAATAATGGCCATCACTGTACACGGTCATCCATTTTCGGCTGGAACCACTATGATTCTCTGTTGCTTAAATGAGATGCAACTTGAATACGAGTTCATGGTGGTCACTCACAAGAAAAGGAAATATCTTGATCTCAATGTGAGTAGAAACATAGTTATTTTCATATCATCTCTCTCACTTCAAGCTGCGACTATTCACAATAACCATTTTAGTTATGTTGCTTAACTTTTGTGCAGCAACCATCTGGGCAAGTACCCATTGTGGTCGAAGATGGGCATGTCACCTTACTAGGTAAGTCACTAGTATGGGCCTGCATCACCAAGTTTAAGTTTATTTAAATTATCATCTCATGTAAGTTTACTTTTATTTTATTATTATTTAATTTAAGTTTAAGTTTGCCCAGTGCCTTAAGTTAATGGTGGCTATAGCTGATATATTTGCTCTGATGATAAATTTTAGTAGTGGGTTTTAAAGTTTGATACCAAATAGCTGATAGAAGTTTGATTTCACAAATTGTGAGTTCAAGTTTCTCATCATGATAATGTTATCATTTGTGAATTGTTTTTAGTGTAAGTAGAGTTGAGGTATTGGGCTCTTCTGTGAGTCATATGGTTAAGTTGACACTAATTGTTATCAGTTAAATATTTTTCTGAGAATTAAAAAAAAAAAAGACTATTTACCCTTACACTTATTTTAATTGTTATATTTCATCTCCACGTAAAAGTCTTATAGAAATTTTTCCTGGGTCTTCAATAACAGCCCCCAAAGACATCCCCAAACATCTGGCCATAAAGTACAAGGGGCATGGCACCCATCTCCTAGGAAACTCGCCCACAGAGCAAGTCCCAGTGGAGGAGTGCTGCGAAGTGGCAGGAGAATTCAACTCCCATGTATTCAACCTATTCCGTCAAATTGTGGTGTACCCATTTGGGGGACACCACACTGATGAGGTCACTGTGGAATACTGCATTGCGAGCTAAACGAATCGCTTAACCATTATGAGAAAAAGCTTTCGCAGAGCAAATACCTGGCGGGAGAGTGTTTTAGCTTGGCAGATCTACAACATTTGCCATGGACACACTATCTGCTGAGCGTTTGCAACAAGGGTGACCTACTCTGGTCACGGAGGCATGTGAGCAGATGGTGGGAAGACATCTCTTCTCGCCCTGCATGGAAGAAAGTTGTACAAAACATGGAGCAAGGAAAAGGGGCCGGTACACCTGTAGCAGGTTTCTTCTTGGAACACCCAGAAGCTGAAGCTGAAGCTGAAGCTGTGAGTACAAGAAAGGTGGTGGCCATTGAAATTGAAGAAGGGGAGGCTTCTGCAAGGAGAGAAGGTGTGAGTAGGGGTGCCCCCTTTGGGGCATGCAAATTCTTAAGGCGGAAATGCGGGGTTGGGTGTGTGTTTGCACCCCATTTTAGTGCGGACCATACAGGAGCTACCCATTTCAAAACAGTTCACCAAGTTTTTGGTGCTGCCAATTTGAGAAAGCTTCTCTCAAATATTCCGCAGGAGAGGCGTCAGGTGGCTATCCCGAGTATCTTGTTTGAAGCCCAAGCAAGGATCATTGATCCTGTCAATGGATGCATGTTAAGAGTAAGACAGCTGCAGCAGGAGGTGAGTTGCAATTAAATAGGTTTTCAATTGGATTTTGATTTTCAGTAGGTTTTTAATTGGATTTCGATTGGATAATAATGCAAAATGATGATGCTGGTGCAGGTAAATGAGTTGAGGGCAACAGTACGGCTCATGAAACACCCAGAAGTTGAAGCTGAAGCTGCGGGTGCAAGAAAGGTGGTGGCCGTTGAAATTGAAGAGGGGGAGGCTTCTGCAAGGAGAGAAGGTGTGGGTAGTGGTGCCCCCTGTGGGGCATGCATATTCTTACATAGGAAATGCAGGGGTGGGTGTGTGTTTGCACCCCATTTTAGTGCGGACCACACAGGAGCTACCCATTTCGAAATGGTACACAGAATATTTGGGGCCGCCAATTTGACAAAGCTTCTCTCAAATATTCCGCAGGAGAGGCGTCAAGAGGCGATGCAGAGTATCTCGTTTGAAGCCGAAGCAAGGATCATTGATCCTACCAATGGATGCACGTTAACAGTAAAAGCCATGGAGCGGCAGCTGCAGCAGGAGGTGAGTTGCAATTAAATAGGTTTTAAATTGGATTTCAATTTTCAGTAGGTTTTCTTTTACTTTTTGCTTTTGAAATTTAGGTTTTCAATCTTGGTTTGTTGGTGCAGGCAGATGAGTTGAGGGCACAAGTACGGCTCATGAGGGGACTTGTAAATTCTGGAGGCCGTTGTTAAAATGGAAATGGAAATGTTTCAGCATGCGACGCCGCAACAAATGGAAATGGAAATGTTTCAGCGTGCAGTATATGCATCTGGGTTGGTGGGCAGTTCATCAAACAACAATAACAATTTGTTGGACAATTCATCTGGTGACGCAGGTGAAATGCTGCAGCAGCAGTCCATTTATGATATGGTTCCATCAAATCCCTCTCATTTTCCACATGTAGGTTAAAAGGATGAGCGAAGAATATTCTTCACTGTTGATGGACGATAAAATTAGTGCAGTTTCGCAGCTAATAGCTGTAGATGTTTCATGAATTTTCGTATGGGCATATAATACTGTTTATGTTGTTGTGCATCACAATTTTATTGTTTAAATTAAATTTTAATAATTCTACGGCCATATCGTTTAATTTGCCTCTCGCTTCTCCACGGCAATTTTATTGTTTAAAGTTTCACACTGCACTTCAGTGTCCGTGATATTTGAGTCCGGTTATTTATTTAGGTTACTTTTGTGGCATTAAATGAGGTTAGCGTATTTCAAAAATATATTGATATTCTGTCCATGGTAAAAATCTCTTTCAACTATATGTTCGATTTCCATGT
>APFE030994135.1:0-11825 GCA_000404065.3 Pinus taeda
AAGGTAGACCCTAACAAAATTAAAGCCATTAAGGAATGGAAAATCCCCACATCCATAAAGCATTTGTGAGGATTTCTCGTGTTGACAGGGTATTATCACAAGTTTGTTAAGAATTATGGGAAAATAGAAGCACCTCTAACAACATTGTTGAAGAAAGATGCATTTTCATGGACACCAGAAGCAACAAAGGCCTTCGAATATCTTAAAGAGGTAATGTGCCAAGCATCGGTCTTAGCTACACCAAACTTCACAAAAACCTTTATTGTGGAATGTGATGCTTCTGGAAATGAAATTGGTGTTGTTTTAATGCAAGATGAAAGACCCATTGCTTTCGAAAGTCGTCCAATCAAGGGAAAGTATTTACACAAAGATATTTATAAGGAAATGTTGGCAATACTACATGCACTTAAGAAATGGGGACCCTACCTAATGGGAAGACACTTCAAGGTAAAAACGGATCATGATAGCCTTAAATACTTTTTAAAACAAAGATTATCCTTTGAAGAACAAAAAAAATGGATCACAAAGATGTTGGGTTATGACTTTGAAATAAGATACAAAAAAGGGAAGCAAAATATTGTGGCAGATGCACTCTCAAGAAAGGATGAGGATGTGGAAGCATTGTTGTGCGCCATTTCTATTATCCAACCAGATTGGATAAACGAAGCAATGGAGGAATGGAAGAATGACAAAGAAGTGTGGGAACTTATTCGAAAGTTACAACAAGATTCTAGTACATCTGATACATTTAGTTGGAAAAATGATTCGTTATGGTACAAAAATCACTTATACCTCTGAAAGAATTCCCAACTCAAACAAAAGATTCTTCTGGAATTGCATGCTTCTCCCTTAGGAGGGAACTCAGGATTTTTAAAAATTTACCACAGGGTTAAGAAGGATTTTTTTTGGGATGGCCTTAAATTAGATATTCAAAATTTTGTAGCGGAATGTTTGGTATGCCAACAAAATAAAGCTGAAACAATTAAGACACCATGTCTATTACAACCTTTATCCATTCCAAGCCAATGTGGGAGGAGGTTTCAATGGATTTTATCACAGGTTCACCCAAGTCCGGGGGAAAGAGTGTCATCATGGTGGTAGTTGACAGACTTACCAAGTATGCACACTTTTGTGCATTATCACATCCATTTAAAGAAAACCAGTACAGTTTTACGGCATTTATGGAAACAATTCAAAAGCTACATGGAAACCCAAAGATTATTGTAAGTGACAGAGATCCCATTTTTACAGGAAATTTTTGGACAAAATTATTTTCTTGCCTTGGTACTCAGTTAGCTCATAGCTCATCTTATCTGTAAGGACCCCCTTGCCAAAACTATATACTTTTTTTTTTTTTTACACAGCAATTACAACCAGTAAAGAAACGCATTGAGATTTCAAAATTAATTCACACACACATTGCTGATACTCATTTAGGAACATAACACAACATTACATACTTTTAATCTAAGATTAAGTAGTAACGAAATACACATGTACCGTACAACGGAAGGCGAGTCTCTGCTTGCTCTGTTGTCGCTGGTATTCCCTTGTTGCTGGTCACTTCTGCGAGTCTATGCTGACGCACTTGATCCGAAAACGAGACCCACCGGTTAACCTCCCAGCCTACTCCTTGGGTACTCTTCTTCCCCGCGGACCCTCGAGCTGCAATGGGGTTGTACAATGGAGGAAGAATCTAGCTGGCAGAGGAGAGCAACATTAGCTCAAGAGTCCCCTCCCTAAAAGAAATCCTCTACCTCACCAAACTCACTATAGCTTCGTAGTCACTACTTTCACATCATATCATCCATCCCACAATAGGGTTCCCAAAAAGTCCCCTCTACCATGGCTTGCCCCTTCTTTTATAAGAGTCCTCATAGATGACACTTGGCATGCCATGCATAATTATAATATATATATATATTTATAGCTTGATTATTCACCTACCATGTTCACTCTCTCATCAGGGTCACCAACATAATTACTTAACTTTTTATTTAAAACTAATATTTTCCTCAGCTCACCAAGATCCTATTCTTCTCTAGTTGTCTCTTTATTCCCCCCCCCCCCCCTTTATTCTTAAATTGTGTTTATTACTTGGAGTCAATTAATGAGTCAAGATTTTATCCTCAATCTACTTCCTAAATTAACTCAGGTTATCTCTTGGAGGGATATTCTTATGTTGGTTGATGCCGCATGGAACTTCTCTACATTTCTCTAAATTTAATTTATTTTTCTTATTTTAATTCACCTTCCTCTTTTCTTAATTAAGTTTAATTGGTTAGGATTTAATCTTTATCCTTACAACATGTTTGTCTTCCCGTTTTATCTAATTAAACCACCTAATCTACCAGTATTTTCCAACATGGGGCAGGTAGAATTTTTAAGGTACTCTATTTATTTCTTCCTATGTTCCTCCTTATTCCAAGTTTTATTTTTGATTTAATTTCCTTGGTTTCTAATCATCATTTACCCTTGATGTAACTTTACCTAGTTTTCATTCCTTACTTATATTTATTTATTATTATTTATTTTTAATGATTCCAAGGGTGCCAAGTTTGGTTGTGCCCTTCAAGAACTTCCCTAGAAGTTCCAAGAGTGCCACACCTAACAGTTTAATTGTGATGCCAAGGGTACCAAGCTGGTTGTGCCCTTCAAGAATTTCCCCTGAAATTCCAAGGGTGCCACACCTAACAGTTTAATTGTGATGCCAAGGGTGCCAAGATGGTTGTGCCCTTCAAGAATTTCCCATGAAATTCCAAGGGTGCCACACCTAACAGTTTACTTGTGATGACAAGGGTGCCATGTTGGTCATGCCCTTCAAGAATTTCCCCTGAAATTCCAAGGGTGCCACACCACTTGCCCTTCAAGCATCCAGTGACTACGAGGGGAAAGTATAGTGCAACGTCATAGACCACTATCATGTCTTATGTTGCCTACTATAGTGAGACTAATGGTGCTGGGATCAAGGAATCCGCCTTGATGCGCGCCCCTCAGTTAACTCCTCATGAGCGACCCAACTTTGGGACCTGCCCTCATGGCATCGTGATCTTCAAGGCGAAGGTGTTTCAACCCTTCCAGCCCCCAAGTCATGGCAGGAGTGCTAGTGGGTGAGATCAGGGACACTGTCCCACCCCTCCCATGTAGTTCCATCCACTTGTACAACCCCATCACCCATATGTGAGTCATTCGGCCAAGCAACTCATCTGTGCTTGCAACCATTAACATATAATCAGAATATAGATAACCATATATAGCAGGTTTCAAAATCGATTAGAATTTCAAAGATAAAATAATATAAATTTTCATCAAACCAGGTGACGTCAACTCGTCATGTGCGAGTGCCTCTGGTGGTTTTCCTGCCATACTCAATAATAATCAGTAACCAGGTTTTTCAGTGTTATTCATTGTCATAATAGCATTAATTACCATCACCTGGTCATTCACATCACCGTTCATTGTGAACCAGAACTAATGTAAGTAGCTAACATAGGGGATACCTCCATCATGGCTAGCATCATCATAACCTTAATGGAAACATACATATAGATCAAGGCTATCATCATTATGACATCAATAGAAACATGTCTATCCTTTACTACTATCACCATCATGATATCAATAGAGAATACACCTAACCATTAATTATATCGTAATCATAATATTAATAGAGACATACATAACCATCACATCCGCTGATAATAGAGTCACGTTTCTGGATCCTCAACCTGAGTTACTCATAGACTAAAGTATGCAAGGTAATGTCATAATAGAGTCAGGAAACTAGGGTGGGCACTACATACACCCCCTCTTAAAAATGGACTTCGTCCCGAAGTCCTTAGAACATAAAGGAGAAAACGACAACACATAATCTTAGGAACCCTTCCTGAAATTCTTGCCAACCTTCTGGTGGGCAGGTTATAATTTTCCCAAGGTATCTATACCACGAATTCCGTTATAACTAAAGGACTATATATGTGATCATTGCAACAATCAAAACAAGAAGCAGGACAATCACAATCAATATTCATCTCATGGTACAAATTAATATATGATGCATTCAACCAAGTAAAGTCATTCACACATTGTACCCTTGTAGCCTCCAATTATAGTAGTTCATTTCACACTACGTCTATATGACCCTATAAGTGACAATGTCGGGGATAATATGTAACAAAAAGTGATTTGTATGCTCATCATTGCATCTGTCAAAGTTCTTTGTCATAAATGTTGCAATAATATTGTTGTATAAGAAAAGAGCATACAATTATTATTATTATTATTTATTTATTTATTTATTTTTGGTATGGTTGCGAATGAACTTCCAATCCTATTTCAAGATTGAAGAGAAAAGTCTATTTTCAAGCTAATATATGGTATTGATAATATATAGAGGTATTGCTTGAGTATCAAAACTCACTCGAGCAATGAATGAGACCCTTAAAACAAGCTCTTGCTTGGTTTTATATTTCACCATTTTTATGCTTTCACCTAAATTTTCCAAAGTGGAGGACTTATGGGACATAGGTCTCAAGTTCAATTCTTACTGATGATAGAAGGTACTCTTGCAACAGTCTAGTCAACTGCGTGAAATAGTTGCTTAATTTAATTTATTTACTGGCGTAAGACTTATTGATCACTATCTACTGAATATTTGGCCAAATTATTTCTAAATACTTCTTTAAAAGTAAGGGGAAATTTCAATAAGATATCTTTTGTCAGTAATAAAATAATTCTAGAGCATACTGAGGCCTGAATATGAACTGAGCAACAAAACTTAACAATCATAATCTGAAGCTCTTGTACCAAATTATGCCGAGAGAATCCCTTCTTAAATGATTCACTCTTACAAATCCCGTTGTCTAAATATTTGACCAAATTTATCCGCCAAAATGATTCTCCACATTTTCGCATACACCTCATATTATCAATGTACACAACCCTTCAGTTGTGAACTTAAAAAAATAAAAATTTCACTACTAATACTGTTTCAGAAAACTAAGAGAAAAATGCTTTATACAAATCACAAATCATTGTACACATTGTACACTTATGAATAAATCATTCCGTGAAAAATAAATGGGGCGTAATTTGAAAAGCAGTGATGGCCATAGAAACCATAGAAACCATTTGTTCATTCCTATGGCCAGTTCATCGAGTTCTCCAACAAGAGAGACCCCCGTTTTTTAAAAAAAAACATACAGTCTCACCATTATATTGCAGAGACTTGGTTAACCTTATGTCCTACTTATTTAATTTTTGTTATCCACTAAACATTAAAATCTACTTCAACTACATCACGAGATGTAGGTTCAGTTTCCGGGGATACAGCGACGTGTGGTCAGTTCAATGGAGGGATGGTTCTTTTGAAAAATCCTACTCATCGGTCAGTGATTTTGATCTATACATGTGATAATTTATAAATTCAGATACCTTTTAGAAGAAAATAAAACTTATGTACAACAGTCATTTATGGTATAAATTAAAATATGTTATTCTCTGATGGTGTTTCCCATGTCCCAATTCAACTGTATTGTGAGACATATTTATTTTAACAAACCACACATGGCCCTTTTGAAAAATCAATGACAACTAGCTTTGAATTGTCCTGCAAGATTGGCGTCAGGGGATCTATATCAAAGCTAGTCTGTCACTACCATAGTGCAGTAACCTCTGCTACAAAGTTGCCATATATCAAACACACTTGACCTTCTAAGAAAAAGAAATTAACAAGACAGGTTCCTTTTGATGAAAGAAGCTGCGCTAGTTAAATGTTTTGCAAAACCTTTCAATGTTGGTTTTATACCATCCCAGCGCTGGGTTTTATGGGAACTATGTCCATAGTGCAAGTATTCACACTGGAGCAAAATATTACATGAATCACACTACGCTTTCAAGCTAAATGTCACGTCATTAATTACGGCTAAATGTTACTTCAATAGATATGTTATTGACTTTGGTCTTGCAGCACCAAGCTTGTTTGAATTTGAATTTACAATGATTGGTAATCACATAATAGTAATAAGCACATAAAAAAAAACAGGTTATATCTTAAAAATAGTTTTAGGATTCATGTTGGTGAATCATGCTAGCCATAGTTGATCAATTATGAATCACTAACAATTAGTTTGAAATGATTCTTCCGTCATTATCCATACTAGTGATTCTCTTTTAAAAAGAAAAATCCCCCACCCCTCATATTTGGCTATCAATGCAGCGCCTTTATGTAAACTAAAGATATTCATAGTAAGGAATTACATTTTCACTTGTAACTTACTAGTCTTCCACCAAGTCAATATTAGTGTTTCTTCGACAAGAAACACTCAAATGTGACCTCTTACCAAGAATTTTCTCTTGCTAATGGATACTCTATTTATTTATTTATTTATTTATTTTTTTAAGTTGGTCTAATATATATCATTTTCCTTTTACTTTTGTCTATTTAATGTTTCTAACATGGTTGCTCTTAGAATTTTAGTTTCATTTTAAATCTAAATGAAACAAACATGTTTTATTATTTTAGTTTAACATTTTATTGACTTTTAAAAATTAAACATATTAATCAACAATATTTATATTAATTTGCATACTAAAATATTTCATAAAATTACTTTTACATATAAAACTCCAAACCATCATTCAATAAAATTAACCATATTACTTAACAATATTCCTATTACATTACATATTAAACAAAACAAACAAACAAAAAACATATTACTTAACAATATTCCTATTACATTACACAAAAAAAAAAATCATAACCATGTATCACTTTATTTATCATCATTCAATAAAATTAAACATACTACTCTGTACATACAAAAAAAAATATTTCATAAACATAACTTTTGCTCATAAACCTCCAACTCTCGTTCAACAATGTTCATGTAAACTTTCATTAAATAAGCATTTAAACTAACAAATATATTTCTTAAATTTCTATAACTTCTGCAAATAAACTTCCAAGCCATCATTTTCAACAACCTTCATATAAACTTTAAATAAACATTTAACAACCTTAATGGATGCTTCCTGAAAGAAAATTTGGGCTAAATAAAAGTTTCGTTGACCACATTAGGGATTTTGTACTACATATCGAAAGACAAATTCTGAAGCACTTCAAAAGTAATTATATGGACATGCTAAAATCTCTTTTTCTATTTTTAACATTATCTAAACCTAAAGTTCAATATATGGTTGCATGAGTACATGAATACACTTACATGAACACAAATGCAAAATATCTAGAGATATATTGGTATCTTCACCTCTCCTCATCGGGTCTTCTTCGTTGCTTTAGCCACGTTGCCATATGCAATTTTTTTATTTTATTTTTTTATTTTTATTTTTTTTATTTTTTATTTTTTTTGTCACGCATTGTTCAAAACTTTGTAATGTGCCTGCAACATCATCTAGCCAATTGCAAACCAGGTTTGGTTTCAACCAACCAAAGGTTATTTTCTTTCTTCCTTATATTGTATCTTTTATTCAATCTATATCCTCTCAGCACTTGCTCACGCTTTGCATTTAGCCTCCTAAGAAAACCGCATAACATTTGATATGTAACCTTTTGGAATCAAACTATAAACCATTAATTGGAATGGCTCAGAAATTCATCTAAATGAATAATGTCTTGGCCTCGAAACTTTCAAAAGATATTTTATTTGAATATGTAGAACCTTATGTTTATAGTCAAATATTCTCTATGTAACATCTAGTCTTCAATGCAATGCACTGATTATCCATTCCTTTAAAAGTATAGGACATCAAATCCGGAGGATTCTTCATTTACACTTTATTGCAGCGTAGGGAATAACTTATGAATAGAATCTTTGAGTTCTACATGCAGTTACTAATATAACATGCATGAATCATAACAATATAAATAACGTTGATGAATAATCATTTATAGTTGTATAGAAGTAAAACCATAAATGCAGTGACATCAATCTCATGAATTCACACCATAATACAATGCTTTATCTTGAAAAATAATTTTATAATTTTTTTTTTTAGGCGGGTGAGATTATTTTTATTTACTTAATTTAAATGGATAATTATATTTCATCCTCATCTCTGGCTTTCTGAACTGTTGGGTTGAACCAAAGTTCTAAATTGACATTAAAGGGACAAGATGTAACAAGGAGAATGAAAATCGTGAACAGTGTTAATTCATAAACAGGTAAATTTCTAAATAGCCATCACGAAACAAAATCAGAACGGCAATATTGGATTTCTCAAATCAGATTTAGCTCATATTCTTGAATTCGCCCAGAGCATTATTGAAAATGGACATTATTTTATGTTTTTGAGAACAGAAAATGAATCTGGCAACTGTTTCTTTCTTAAAGAACAAATAAAAATATGACGCAAATGGGTTATACGTGTCAATCAACGTGGGTTAAAATAAGATCTGATGATTAGCAATTTTGTAGGCCACTCATTGTTGCACTTCCAATTCAACATCAGTTCAAGAAACCCTTTATCTTGAATATCTTAAAATCACTACTAGATTTGGTGGAAGCATAGGTGTCTTTCAAGGGTTAAGCCGCATGTTTTCAAGCCTGCCTCTCCAAAGCTCAGAGAACTGACAAGTGGAAAGTGGGACGATATTAGCACCATTATTCGAGTCTATCGTTCATTCAAGGTGGACTCTAATCCAAATTGGATTGGGGCAGTAAGCCGTTGTGAGAACATTGTCGAGGTTTAAAGCTTGCAAAAGCCGCCGGAGCTGAACCTGCCCAATGAAGACAATGGTGAAATTAAGGATCCTGAGTTTCAAGTTATTAATAGTGGCAATGACTTAGAAGAGGATGATCTGAAATCTGCATTTGGCAAAAGACGGAGGGATAGAAAAACTGCACCTTTACAAAGGCTCACAACTATGCAGCATGGCTATGTTGGTCGACTGATTAAGATGCACGGAAATGACTACCAGGCTATGTCAAGGGACATGAAACTGAATGCAATGCAACATTCAATTGCAGTTCTCCAAAAATTATGCAACAGATTTCGTGCTTACAAAAAACTGTAATGTTGCATAAGAGACAAGCATATTGGAGCTAAGAAGATTTGGTGATCTGTCTTCATTTAGTTGCATATTGACATTGTCTTTACATGTCATAAGTTGGTGATTAACTACTTTTCAACTTCATTGTTGCACGGCTCGATCTTTGATCGATCTAAAGGCACAGCTACTTTTTTTTTTGCTTGCCTTGTAAGCTGGCATTTGGTAAGATCTTAGCCTTTTTCTAAAGATCGGATCTATACTATATATATATATATATATATATATATATATAATATATATATATATATATATATATATATATATATATATATATATATATATATAATATATATATATATAATATATATATCAATGGAAGCAATCACATGGACCACCATAGTCACTGGGTATGCTCATAATGGACCTGCAGAGGAAGCCTTAAAATTATTTGGGCGGATGCAGAGAGCACGAATGGGAGTGAATGAATTCACATTTTCCAGCGTGGTCAAGGCAGGCACTCGAATTGCGGCTCTGGAAGACGGCAGACAGGTTTATGCTTCTATTCTCAAGACAGGGTTTGATTCGGATATCTTTGTAGGTAGTGCTCTTGTTGATATGTATTCCAAATGTCGTGTTGTTGAGGAAGCACGGCAAGTGTTTGACTGTATGCCTGAAAGGAATGTCGTTTCATGGAGTGGGATGATTGCAGGGTATGCTCTGAAAGGGGAAAGATGAAGAGGCTCTCAAGGTATTCTGGAAAGTGTTGATGCTGGGGTTGAGGTCGAATGATTTTACTTTCTCGACTGTTCTTTGGGTTTGCGCAAATATAACAACACTTGATCAGGGCAGGCAGGTTCACTATCTCAGCTTAAAATCTGGATTTAATTTATATATTTTGTGGGCTTTTCTACATTCCTACCAAGGACAAAATCACCAACAAGTAAATCATAAAAGAAATGGAATACATCTGCATTGGGATTCTAGGAATCATCAATTGTTTTCATCTCAATTCGCTAAAGGACATGAACTCAGATGTTACTGAATGTTCTGCTTAAAAGAAACGAAATGCTATAATACACAAGTTACAACAAAATAGTAACACAATAATGGAAGAGCAGTCGTCTGCAAATGATCTACAGGCAATATTTCACGATGATGCAGTACTATTATTCAAGGGATATATAAACTCAACTTTAAGAAAATTATAAATAGCTTGAGTGTTAAAAAATAATGAAATATGTCTTATGAAATGGGTTCCTATATTTCTCTGCTTGCATTCGGCTGCAGGGACGAACCTTCTTTATATGATAGTTGGTTTTTTTTTTTTTTTTTTCAAGTCTAAAAACAAAACATCAAATATTCAGCAGTTTTTTTTAATCTTTTTGAAAAGCCAATTTGAGTGGATATAGTTATGCTTCCTTTGCAACCAAGTATGCAACATTAAAATAGCCTTCCTAATATTCACCTTGACTGTTGCTCTTGTTAATTGAAAAATTTAATGACAGGCCATGGGACATTAACATGCGAGAAATTGTTATGGTGTTGGGACATTAACATGTGAGAAATTGTTATGATCCTGGCTTGTTTTTCATATAATTTACCCAAATTCCCCATGCCATAGTTGATCAAAAGAAGATAATTAACAAAACTAGTCATACATGCATGGGCCCATAGGTCTCAAGGGTTCAAATTGACTCTGATACCAAGTGTAAGGACCAGATTCTATACTATATACCATTTTTTTTTAATTCACAATAAAATACAACCAGAAGAGAAACTTTGGGAATTCAAATTTATTCAGCATTGTCTAACACATTCCTGAAATTCGTTTTACTGAACATATCATAAAATTTACATACATTAAACTAAGACCATAAAGAAATCATATAAAATAATATTTCAACACATATGTACCGTTCACCAAAAGACGAGACTCCACTTGATTTGTTGTTACTTGCATTCCCATGTTGCCGGTGACCTCCGAGAGTGAATGACGACGTACTTGATCCGAATGCGATGACTCACCGGTTAACCTTCCATCCTACTCCTTGGGTACTCTTCTTCCCCACGGACCCCCGAGCTGCAATGAGGTTGTACAATGGAGGAATGCACTAGCTGGTAGAGGAGAGCACTCCTTGGCTCAAGAGTCCCCTCTCTAAAATCATCTACCTCACCAAACTCACTATAGTTTCGTAATCACTGCTCTGACATCGTCTCATCCATTCAACCATAGGGTTCCCAAAAGTCCCCTTGTCCCATGGCTTGCCCCTTCTTTTATAAGAGTCCTCATAGATGACACTTGGCATGTCATGCATAATTATAATATTTTTTTATTTAATAGCTTGATTATTCACCTACCCATGTGTCACTCTCTCATCAAGGGTCACCCAAAATTATTTACTTAACTTTTTATTTAAAACTAATATTTTCCTCACCTCACAAGATTCCTATTTCTTCTCCTAGTTGTCCCTTTATTCCCCCCTTTTATTCCTTAAATTGTGTTTATTACTTGGAGTCAATTAACGAGTCAAGATTTTATCCCCAATCTACTTCCTACATTAACTCAGGTTATCTCTTAGAGGGATATTCTTATGTTGGTTGATGCCACATGGAGCTTTTCTACATTTATCTAAATTTAATTTATTTTTCTTAATTTAATTCACCTTCCTCTTTTCTTAATTAAGTTTAATTGGCTTAGGACTAATCTTTATCCTTACAATATGTTTGTCTTCCCCTTTTATCTAATTAAACCACCTCATCTACCTAGCATTTTCCAACATGGGGAGGGTAGAATTTTTAAGGTACTCTATTT
>APFE030994156.1:2941-18099 GCA_000404065.3 Pinus taeda
GGATCCCTCTTCCACTCCAAAATAAATAAGTGCCAATGCACATTTCTCTTTAAATAAATAAATAAAGGCAAAAGAAGAGAAAGGCTTCTTGCACAGAGAGGTGAAGTAGGCAACTCCGCCAGGGTAATGTCTAGGTTCAATGGTAAGGGAGAAATGTTTGTGTTACTGCATGACTCCACCAAGGTACTATGCAGGCCTGTTAGCAACTGAGCAACACCGGAGATGAAAAATTATACTTTGAAAATCTTAAGCTCGCTAACTACACTACCCTTCCCAATTCGAAACATTGTGATTATCCTAAATCTTATGTTGTGTTCAACTGAGAAGGTATAAATGAGACCATGTCTATTCATGGGGTAAGTTGGAATGCCAAAGTAATATGCATGATGAACCAATACTCCTTGATGAACCAAGTCCCTGCACAGTTGAAGTTAACAAGGAAAGAGAAGCTGGAATTCAACAAGTGTGTCATCAAGTGTTGCAGTTGTTGCAACACCATCCAAAATTTTGTCTTACACTCAATTTCAGAGCCTTCCTTGGTCTTTTTCATTGTTGTTGTGAGCGTTGGAGCTTATTTCATGAACTTTTTTGTAGTACTTTGTTCCCTTTTTCATGTTGGGTTAATTGTCATTTTTCGGCATGTTTGGTTGTCGTGCAATGTTTGAAAGCCTATACTAGTGGTTTCAAATGTCTGTATTTATGTATATGAGTTGTTCTAACCATGTAAGCATATGTCACACCCATACATAAAGTTTTGAATTCTATCGCACAAATGTCGTCACGGTCGTCCCAAATTCTATATTAAGTGTTGCACTTGTCGTATCTTGTCATAATGAAATCACATGGAGGGAAGTGCTTTTCTCATGTGTTTGGATTATCTATGTTGTTTTGTCATCAAAGTATGCTAATTTTGTGATCACAATCAACGTATGACAAGTGTTTCATCACAGTTCATTACCCATCCCACTCTTAGCCATTTTCATAAAATCTTCCCGATCGAGCAACTTAGCTTCACTAGGCCCAAATTGAACTATGCACTATACAGTCATAGCCCTCTAAGTTGTGACCTTGTTGCTTGATGCTACATAATGCACAGTCACTGTCTCCCAGGTTGTTGCACTGTTCAGTTCCTGTGCCCAAGGCCCAACTTTGACCCCTGGAATTTTACAGTTATGTCCTTTAGCCTGGATTGAACTGCACACTTCACATCTTCAAGCTCATCTCCTTAGCGCTTGAACTATGCAATGCATAGAATCCCATCCTCCGTTGACACCAAAAAAGGTTTATTTGGCTCTCCTAGTGTCCATTCTCTTAGTTTGACCCCACTAGCTCTAGAATCTACACAATCTTGTCCTCTAGGCCTCCCTGAGATATGCACTACGCAGTCTCAATGCTCAAACTCCTCCTCCTAACTATTGGAACTATGCCATGTGAAGTAACTGAGCCCCTCTCCCCATCCTGTCACTTCTTCTGAGCTTAGTTGGTGGATTAGAACGCATCATCTTAGACTAGGGGGTTTTCAGATTGATGTCATCTCATCAAGAGTTAATTGCAAGAACAAGCACACCATTAGGTCATGGAAGGATGATGGGGAAGGAGAATAAGGACTGAAGCATGCCTAAATAATCTCTTGTATCTAAACTCATGAGTTTATCAATCAAGAGGAATCAAAGGGACACAATTTTGCGACAACCATCCAAGACTAAAGACCAGTAAAGATCACCAAGCCATGCGAAGGTGAAGAGAAGGCATCTTCAAGAATACATCCAACACTTAACAATCACAGTGACTTGACATTGCCACATCATCAACTAGTCTATGTCAACAGTTTCATGTCATGTCATGAGTGGTCATATGCCACATCACTATTGCAGATCATGTATACCATATTCAAAATGTATTGTATAGTCAAAGTCCAAAGGACACACATGGAATGTAAAGATTCATGTAAGTTTAAAAGTCATAGGAAGTCAAACAGTCATGAGGGTAGTGAAATATTCACCCTTGGTTATATATACTCCCTCATTGTATGAGGAAAGGACTTTTCACCTTGGTTCCTTCCGTGAGGCATTGGAGAGGTCAGCTAGTTCTTTGAGGAGAAAGGGGTGGCTCCAATGTCCCACTATTGGTCTTAGTGATGTACATTGTAAATATGTTACTTGGAAATTTTACTTAAAAATAGAAGCCTTCAATGCCAACATGTTCTTCATGCATGGACTATGCATGTTTGTAAGACTATTATGCAGATGTTTGTATTTCATGTTTCCTTTCAAATGTGCTAATATAGTTGAACTATTTTTTGTTATTTTAGTACTTATCTTATTGATAACGTGTTGTAATAGTTGTTATCGTTGTCCCATCCTTGTGGAATAGTCCACAGGATATTAGACAAATATTTATTTATTTGTTGGTTGTAACAACTGTCGCATCTGATGTGGAATATTCTACTAGATGTTAGAAGTACCTTTGTGGTTCATGTATGTCTCTTCTTGTTTGGTACTATTACCTCTCACTTAGAGGCTCACTTCCCCCCTATCCGCAATAGAAGAACCTCAACACAGTTGCAACTGAACATTGATTAGGCACGCCTCCCTTACTTTTCGAAGACACCATTGCATCCCGCTCTCATGATGACAACTAGAGCCAAGGCAAATCTTTAAGGATTTGGCAATGGGGTGTTTATACTAGATGGAACTCCTACACAAAATGGTGTGAGGTCTAATTGGAACTTCATATCAGGGAGATCCCTAAATATTGGCGAGTCTAGAACTATCAACAAGTTGTTACAACTTTCTATGTCCTTGAGAAATAATTTCTCTTGAAGATGCCTTATTTTTGGCATCATTCTCATGAGAACCAGTATTGTAGCAAGAATGCTGCAACTCCTGGGGCTACCAACTTTACTTTATCAGCCCGGGGTTCGTAAAAACTTAGAGGTGAAAGTGCTCTATACACAAGCATATGTGATGGGTCCACTCTTTTTCACTGTTGAGCTATGGATATACCACTATGGTTTCTCAAACCAGCCTTCTATTGATTCAGAAGAAGTTTGATTACCAATGAAGAAAGGGGAATTTTACCCTAATTGGAAGAATGGAAACGTAGTCTACTGCAGTAATGAAAGACTGAAATAAATGCTTTAAACACACCACTCATATAACTATTTGTTAAGAGATCTTGCTTCAGAAGAATTCTAAGCTAACATGTATGTAATCCAAACTATCCTAGGCATGACTAAAATAACCAAACATTTTATAGTTGTGCATATGAATGAACACAATAACTATTTTTTCCTTTTTGTCCCTTCTTTTTTGTGAAAATGTGAATGCTAAATCTCCTTGGTGATATCAAAGGTGGGTTAGAGGTGGTTGTGAAAGGTCATATGGCTTGGGAGGCAAGTGGGGGTTTTCTCCTATCTTCCTATATACTTTTTTCACAAATCGAACTCAAAACAGGCCACTACAGGTCGTCCTAATGCTTCCTACATGATGTCCTAATGCTCCTATAAGATCCCTTATGTTCCTACAGGATCCGGTTGAGAGCAATAGGAGTGATTTGGAAGGTGGTATAGGGCCTAGGGAAGGTGAATTATGGAAGAAACAATGCAAGGGAGTGGCTAGGACTTCCTTGAAGCTCAAACCAAAGTTTGTAAGATGGTTGTATTTTCTCAACAAACCTGTAAAGTTGTTCTTATGGAATGTTGAATTGGTTGATGGACTTACTGGCTTTTGGTGATCATGGAGGGATGGGGTTAGGATGAGGCTTCTAACTTGAGATCTCCCTACACTATTCAAATCTCATGCAATACATACATCACTAGCATTTACCCATGAATCATGTCAAACAAGGAAGGTTTCTAATCAACATAAGAAACATACTTCCATTATTTAGTTTCTCAATTCATGCATGAAAATACTTTCAGAATATTTTGAAACACCATGAGATCTAATACGAAGTTGGAAATATTAGAAATAACAATTGAAACCTAATCATGAAAATTGAATAGATGCCGGCCTGTTTTGGCCACAACCACCACCCTATTAAAACGTGCTCTGATAGCAAATTTTGAATGGGTCCCCTAGAAGTTTGATCTTTCATCTTTTCGAATGATCTGTTTTATCCCAGGGATTTAAACTCTTTTTCGAGTCAAATTTTCAATACCTAATGGCTAAGCCCCTTGAATAAACCTCTACTATATGGTTCATTCATGACCTAGCCTAACCCTTCATTCATTCCCTTCATTGGGACTTTTGAATCTTCATAAACATTCATGCTATATTTATGCCTGCACATATAATCACCCCCACCCTTATTATAATCGTTTGTGTGCTTAACACACAAAATATTCCATCGTGTCTTTATTCCCATCATAACTCTTTATAATGGGAATACTTTGCAAAATACACATAACATTCCTTTTCTCTTATCGCATGCAAAATTGGCGTGCAGTGCGTACCATGAGGCACTGGACCCGACGACATTATAAACCACAATTTATATATTTCAGGTCTAGAGCCCCTCGCATATCACAATTAGCGGAACCCTAGGCTTGTGCATATTGCAATATGCAATATGGCAAACCTGCCAATCCTATTAAACATAATTATAATATATATATATATATAAATATATTATTATATAATAATAATTAAAATATAAATATATATATATATATATTATCGGGTCCGCCCCTGCCACATAGAAAATCACTATCGATGGAGTCTAGAGCTCATGTATAAGATGTGGCACCATATGCCGGACCCGCCGATAACTATCAATGCAGGTGCATAAATTTTTAGGTCCGACCCTATGGTTGGCCGCAGGTTTTCCCGTGTTTGCCTATGCATTCGATAAAATGTTGTGGTTTCGAATTTTAAAACAAAATCGAGTAAATTGAATGTTTTTCCTGTCGAAGCATTGTCAATGGATTCTTGAATAATAATGAATATCATGGGCAACGGGAATAGAGTTTATAACAGGTCCAATGGCCTAATAATCATTGTTGCTCCGCATTTTGAAATTAATAGAAATGGTGGCTTAATGCAATGGTTGTTTAGAAGCATGCTTGTTATATTTTTTAATAATCATAGCTAATACGAATTGTCTCTACAGGCGAGTAAAAGACACATAAGTGGATCCGGAGGACTCATATATGCAGGCGTGTTCTATTGAAAAAGCTAGCCTTTGGAATTCTCAGTTGGTTTCCATGCATTGTCTGTGTATTTCGAAAGAGAGGTTTTCCTAGGTTTCATCATTAAGAGATGACACATAGTCATCCTCTTCTAATCAACATCTATTCATTTTCCCAAGAAGTGAAGCACTCCAGTGATAGGAAATGCCTTCATGTGTCAGTAGTGACATTGATGGCTCTACATCTGTGTATTCGGATCAATATATTGAAAAGAACAAGGGAAGACGAAGGGTCGTGGCCTGAGGCATAAATATTACTTCCAGATAGGAGAGCAGGGATTTTTTGTTTGAGTGGAACATCTCTGACTTATTATGAATAAAGAATATTGTTTGGTTGAATGAGGAGCCTTTGGTTTCTGATTTATTTTCCTTTGCTTTTATGTGTTTTGAAACAATTTTTTTTGCTGGCATAAATACACATGTGTTTTGTTTTTGTGCTATTGATAACAATGTAGCTTGTGATTAACCTTGGTTGTTTGAATGTAATTCTTCATCATAGTTAACTCACGAGCAATCTGTAATGTCCCTTAATAATAATAATTATATATAATATAATATACTATAAAATAAATAAAAATAAATAATAGTATGAAATAATAATATAATTAATTACATGCTCTAAATAAATATAATAAGAATAAAACAAGAAAGCAGTAAAAATCAGTAAAGCTATCAAAAAGTAAAAACAAAAGAATAAAACAAGAAAGAAAGTTGCATGTTGACACATGGAGTGTGTGCATGTGGTTCCCCTTCCAATGGTTGCTCTATTTAATAGATGGTGAGGAAGATTAGAGGCATTCCATCATTCCATCATTCCATCATCCATTCTCTTGGGAGAATAGTGTTGTGAGACAAAGGATCCCTGGTAGTAGTATGTTGATTGAGCGCTCGGGGGTGGCCAGTTGTAGCAAGATTTTGCGCAATTGAGCCTATGGTTGGGTGGAGAGTCGTCCCCAAGACTTTGTTGCGGGTAGCAAAATTCTGCTAGCATTCAACTAGCGTTCCACAAGTAAGTTGTCTCTCTTCACTCATATTTTTGTAATTTAATGTTAACTAATCAATAAAGTGCTTGTTGATTATAAATCACTTGATTAATCTAATTAATTATGTGTTGTTATTTCGAGACTATTACACAGTCCTTGATTTGAAACTATGTTGGACATTAGTTGCAAGATTTATTTGTATGAAAAGGAATGTGCATTCTTGTATGAGTAATTGGATTGCAATTCAAATTTAATGCAGCCTTGTTCTTATGTGAACCAATAATTGATTCATTTGGACTTGGAATTTATATATGATGTTTAACCTCTTTTGTTATGTTCCTATAAGGTAGATTAGGATAGTTAGGACTAGCTTAAGACATATAGGTTATATGTTTCCTTTTGTTGATTTAATTGAAGTATTCCTCGAGGAAGCAATCTCTCAACACCTATAACAGTTCACAAGGTCCTTTAAAACCCGTTGGAACTAACCACTCCAAATGAAAGAAGATCTAATTGGGGTTTGTCATTGGGTTAGTTCCCCTTGTTGGTATAGCGAAAATTCACCATGTCAATAAATTGGTGCTAGAAGGAGGGCCTAAACCACCATCCATAGATTTTTATGATTTCATGTATAAATGTTACGCATGGACTCGAAAAGATTAATGCATGGATAGTGAAGGTCGAAAAGACCCTTCCTCCAATTCCAAAAACCCCCATTTTGAAGAAGATATGTTGTGGGAGTATCCTGTAAGTTAGGAACAACCAGTCAAAATACTTACTCGGGCTTATGCTCGTTCCCTCTTTCAACTCCCCATCTTTCACTCTTTACCTCCAACAACTAAAAGAAAGCCAAGGATTTGTTCCATAAATGTAGAGACATCTACAAGCTCATCTCTTGAAGATATTGTGCTTGAATCCCTACAAAGTATTGACACTCCCTAGGAAGAAATTCCTGAAGATCCACTCTCTGAAGGTAATCCCTGGCCCGATTTGGGAAATCCTAATAAAGAATGCCTCGAAGAAACCTTCAACCAGAACATCCCTATCCACAATATGGCTAACATTCCTCTTTCAGGTGGGAATCAGCTTCAACTAGGTGGAAACCAACTACCACCTCCTCTGGGAGCACTCCCTCCCTGGCTCACTCAGGATGTTGTAGTGGTACTTGGGCAGCAACATCCCTTACCCAAGAATTCAGAAACAGTACTGCCTAAATTCGACCCTGAGAAGGGAGACACCACTGATAACCATATTCACTCTTTCTTCTTGGCCATGCGCATGTTGGGGCTAGCCGATGAAGATATAGTATGTCGCTTATTCCCTTTTACTCTGATTGGCGGCCTCCACATGGTGCTTTAGCTTGAGAACAAGATTGATCACCTCATGGGCTGCCTTTCAACAGGCCTTCTTAGATAAGTATGGCGATGCCAAAACAACTGTGGCCTTAGTTTTAGAACTATCCCATTGAAAAATGGAAACCAAAGAAAAGGTCAAGGATTTTAACATCCAGTTCAACACCTTGTTCCAACACACCCCACACTTCACACCAGTTATTGGCTTCTCTGCCTCTCCCCCAAAGCCTAGACCTTGCAAGGCATGCAAGAGCTCCACCAACACTACCATCTCCTACCATGACTAAGAAATGTGTAACCAATTCCAAGGAAGGGATTTAATAGCCATCGTCATGGGTGCCAGCCTCACATGCTGGAATTTACTATCACATCTATTAAACATGGGAGTGGGGCACGCATGGAGGCCGGACAAGCTCTGCCACCTCCTCCTCCTCGACCACTTATCCAACAATGAAGGCACCCTCATTAGGGATCTGAAGGTTTGTATCTACAAGATATTAGAGAGTCTAAAGATCTCCTTGATCTAGGTCTTCCTTCCTTCTCAAATCCCTCTAGGAAGAGGTGAAGTCTTTATGGTTACTTATGGATTCCCAGTTTTTCAAGTTGTGTATATACAGAAGATTTGCACATATACAGAAGTTGTGCATATACAAAATATGTGCACATATATAGAAGTTGTCTATATATGGAGGTTATCGTATATGCATATTACGAAAGTTGCAGAGTATTTTTATGTATGCACAACTTTTGTATATGGTTGCAGACTATTTTTATGTATGCATAACTTATGTATACGTGCATATACATAAATTGCACATATATGGAAGCTATGCGCATATATGAAAATTTCACATATATGGAAGATATATAGGGAAGTTACGCATATAGAGAAGTTGTGCAGAACTTCAACCTCTATATAGGCACAACTTTTGTATATGCACATCTATATATGTGCATATCTTGCGTATATGCATATATATGGAAATTTCACATATACATAAATTGCGCATATATGAAAATTGTACATATGTGGAGGTTGCATATATACAGTGACTAAAGTTACGCATAAATTATCTATATATGCATATTCCATATATGCACAACTTCTGTATATGTAAATCTACTGTAAATGTTCAAATTCCATATGTGTGCATATATAGAAGTTACACATACAAATAGTTGTGCACAACTTCAACCTACCTACATACAATATAACCTTCGTATATGCACAACTTCCATATATACATATATGAATGTTTTGGATATACAAAAGATATGCGATGCAAAAGGTGTGTATATCTTTTGTATATGCGTAACTTTTTTATATGCACATATTTTTCGTATATACGTTTATTTCGTATATGTGAATTTCTTTTGTATATGTGCAACTATTGTATATGCACATATTTTTCATATATACGTTTCGTATATGTGAATTTCTTTTGTATATGTGCCTATTTGGAAGTTGCACATATACAATAGATGTGCATATACGGAAGATATGCATATCTTCCGTATATGCCCAACTTCCGTATATGTGTATATTTTCCGTATATGGGCATATATTATTTATATGCGCAATTTCTGTCTTTTGGACTTGCAAAAGGTTTCCAATGACTATTATAAAAATAGGATTTGTAAATTCTAAAATACTTGAAGTCTTGGATGTGAAAACCTAGGGCTTGTAGATAAAACCTTAGATCTGATGTTTCTATTGAAAGAAGAAACCCTACTTCATGCAAGGAAGGAATGTCATCATGTTGATGATAAGGACAAAGAGGATAACCATATATACACATATACGGAAGTTGTGCATATACAGAAGATATGCGCATGTACGAAAGTTGTGCATATACAAAAAATGTGCGCATATACGGAATTTGTGCATATATAGAAGATGTGCGCATATACGGAAGTTGTGTATATATGGACGTTATCGTATATTCGTATTACGGAAGTTGCAAAATGTTTTTATGTATACATAACTTTTGTATATGGTTACAGATTGTTTTTATGTATGCACTTCTGTATATGTGCACATAATAAAGTTGCACATATATGGAAGCTATGCGCATATACAAAAGTTTCACATATATGGAAGATATATAGAGAAGTTGTGCATATACAAAAGTAGTACATAACTTCAACCTCTATATAGGCTCAACTTTTGTATATGCACATCTTTTGTATATGTTCATATCTTGCGTATATAAATAAATAGATATGTATATATACAAAAATTGTGCATATACAAAAATTATACATATATGGAGGTTGAAAATATACAGTGACTAAAGTGACACATAAATTATCTATATACACATCTTCCATATATGCACAACTTCTGTATATGTGCATCTATTGTACACTCTCAACTTCCATATGTGTGCATATACAGAAGTTACACATATAAATAGTTGTGCACAACTTCAACCTACGTACATACATAGGCTTCATATATGCATAACTTCCATATATGCACAACTTTCGTATATACATATATGAATGTTTTGAATATACAAAAGATATGTGATGCAAAATATGTGCATATATTTCTTATATGCGTAACTTTTGTATATGCACATATTTTTCATATATACGTTTATTTCGTATATGTGAATTTCTTTTGTATATGTGAATATTTGGAAGTTGCGCATATACAATAGATATGCATATACATTAGATGCGTATATATGGAAGATATGCATATATACAGAAGTTATGCATATAGAAAAGATATGTGCATATATGGAGACTGTCATATGCATGTTACGAAAGTTGTGCACTTCTGTATATGTGTAACTTATGTGTATGTACATATACGGAAGATATGTGCATATACAGAAGTTGAACATATACATAAGATATGAACATATACATAATATATGCACATATATGGAAGTTGTGCATATATGGAAGATATGCATATCTTCTGTACATGTGCATATTTTCTGTATACGCCCATAACTATTTATATGCACAATTTTCGTCTTTTAGAATTGAAAAATGTGTAAAATGAGTATTATAAAAATAGGATTTGTAAATTCTAGAAGACATGAAGTCTTGGATGTGAAAACCTAGGGCTTGTAGATAAAACCTTAGATCTAATGTTTCTGTTGAAAAAAGAAACCCTAGTTCATGCAAGGAAGGAATGGCATCATGTTGATGATGAGGATGAGGAGGAGAACACATATCTATATTTAGAATGTGGTGATTCTTAAACCCCACATTGGAGTCTCTAAAATCATAATTCATATTATTTTTGTCCTCATCATGATTTTCATGGATTACCTTGTCACCATTGAGAAGCCTTTCTTACAACAACTTTGTCAAACCTTCATACAAACCTTCCATGTCTAATTTTAAACCATCCATCTTAGCTTCCAAGCCATCCTTCAAACCTTCCATGTCTACTTTTAAACCATCCATTTCATCTTTGGTTGCTCTTTGTGAGAGTGAAATTTGTTGCAGTTGGTCCCGTAATTTTGATATATCATGTTGCAATTCTTCTTCGTGCATCATAGTAAAGCTTTCTAAGGGCTTAATGGGTGTATAATTATTTTGTTTTGGAGGAATTTTAGAATCAAATACTTATATATGTTCTTCAATATTCCCTTTCAATCACTTCAAACTATTTTTTCAAACAAACCTTATGATAAAATGTAAAAAATACACACCCTTTCATTTGATTTTTGTGGAGCTTGATATTGCAATTGTTGCATCTCTATACTTTCGGATTTCCATGGTCTGACATTGATTCCTATTTCATCCCTATGAATCTTCTTTACAGTTCCACAAGTCAAAGAAATATTGTATTATTCAATATAGAGCTATGCCAGATATCCCATGATGGCTTGACTATGAACTGGTTCAGTAGAGTGAAGTTTTATGTGATGCCACATGTCCCTCTTTCAATATTCAAAACTTAAATTACTATAGCAATGACTAAATTCAATGCACTTTTAGCCACTTTTTAGAAAATTCATCTGATTCCTAAAATGAAAGTTATGAACATTTTCCCTAGGTCGTCTATTTGAGGTGGAATTCTGGAGACTACAAAAAGCCTAACTTCCACAGATCATATATAAAAAAATATAGCGAACCAAGATATGGAATTTATACAAGAATTTCACCAAGACTTTAGCTCCACGTGGTCAAAATTTCAGCTTCTAAATCCACATATAGATAAAGTTATGGAAAAAATTCCAAGATGACATATTTTAATATGTGAAACCCTATAATCCAAAGCTCTAATACCAAATTTTATGCAACTAGCTCACAGAAAAGATAGATAAACAACTTAAAAATTATCCTCTTTGAGGGGGAAATATCCTTTACATTAAAAAAATGAACAATTCTTGGATGATTCAAATGATAAGACCACCTTGGTATATATAAGAGCCTAAGGGGTCACAATATAATTAGAGAATACATAACAATAATAATGTAAGAGCACAAAAAAAACAATAGTGGGCTTCTATGGGGCACAATAGTAACAACATGGGGGATACATGGGCACACAAATAAAAATAGGGGGATAAAATAATAACAATAAGGGGAATACATTAGTATTATAGGGACCTAACACTTTGGTTCTTTTAATTCAATACAACAAATGATGATTTTAAACTAGCCATAACCTCTCATCTGGGAGGGGTTTTTCTAAGAAGGAAATACCATTGGAAATCTATTTAGGAGATCTATGAAACCATTCTATTTGTAGACTATTTTGAACAACATAACTTCGTCAAAAACTAAAACAACTTCAAGCACCTAAATCTTCACGTAATGAGACTTTCCGAAAGATCCAACTATCATATCACTTCATAAAGAGACATGTTTCTATTGTCTCATACATTCCCTTTGAAATAAATGACATCTTGTTGTCATCAATGGCAACACTATGTGCAACACAAAGGCCTAGTTGATACCCAATTCTTAGGAAATCTATCATCTGAAAATAGGTCCAACTACGCACCTAACATATTCCTTAGATATGCACCCTATATCAGCATATATAAGCTCAGAAATATGCATGGATACGTCTATATGTTCCACTAGGACAAATAAAACCATTTTCTATGATACCATGTTAAAATTATGGGAGAGAAATATAATTACTAAGAGATATTAAAGAAAACAACAAATAACATATTATAAACACAAAATTTATCTTGGAAAACCCTAATATATGGAAAAAATAGCCAAAAAAATATTGTATTAATATCCCTTTAGATAAACCCAGGTAGGTGATCCTTCATCACTCACATCACTTTCACATTGCAATGAAGTACTCCCAAGAATTCAAAGATAACATTACATGTAATTCATGGGCATAAAACCATGGGTAAGAAAAATTGTTTTCCCTAAACCACCATTGTTTGACCAAGCAAGTCTCACTCTTTCATTGAGTCAAATTTACATAATTTATAATAATGAAAACTAATGTATATCTTGAAAAACATATATATCACCTTTAAAATGATATTTAAACATTGTTGCATTCTCCTTAGAAGAGAGACACTAGGTGATGATATAATAGGTGAAGATGATGTCAAATTATAATGGAAGGTTACATATTAGAATGATTTGGAAAAACATGCAACTATCCCTCAAGTGAAATTAAGGATGATTCCACTTAAAGTGAAGATACTTTAACCATTGAAAAAAATTGACATAAATAAGAATTGAAGAGTTCTTTGGATTGGAGGAAAAAAACAGAGAAATGAATTAGAAAAATGGGTCATAGCTAATAAATAAAGTGGCTAACTCTCAATATACAAAGGACCATGAGTAGTTAGGGTTTTGATTCTCCTCCTTGTCCTTATCATCAACATGATGTCATTCCTTCCTTGCATGAACTAGGGTTTATTCTTTCAACAAAAACATCAAATCTAAGGTTTTATCTACAAGCCCTAGGCTTTCACATCCAAGACTTCAAGTCTTCTAGAATTTGCAAATCTTATTTTTATAATACTCAATTTACACCCCTTTCAAGTCCAAAAGATGGAAATTGCGCATATAAACAATATATGCGCGTAGACGGAAAATATTCACATATACGGAAGTTTGGCATATACGGAAGATATGCATATCTTCCGTATACACGCAAATTCTGTATATGTGCATATATTTTGTATATGTGCATATCTTCTATATATGTGCAACTTTTGTATATGCACATATATTTCATATATGTGCATACACATAAGTTGCACATATACAAAAGTGCACAATTTTCGTAACATGCATATACGACAATCTCCATATATGCACAAGTTCCGTATATGCACATATCTTCTATATATACGTAACTACTGTATAATCGCATATCTTTCGTATATGCACATCTATTGTATATGCGCAACTTCCAAATATGCACATATGCAAAAGAAATTCACATATATGAAATAAACATATATACGAAAAATATGTGCATATACGAAAGATATTCACATCTTTTGCATCACATATCTTTTGTATATGCACAACATTCATATATGTATATACGGAAGTTGTGCATATACGGAGGCTATGCATGTACGCAGGTTGAAGTTGTGCACAACTATGTATATGTGTAACTTTTGTATATGCACACATATGGAAGTTGAACATGTACGATAGATGGACATATACAGAAGTTGTGCATATATGGAAGATGCGTATATAGATAATTTATGCATAACTTCAGTCACTCTATATATGCAACCTTCATATATGTACAATTTCCGTATATGTGCAAATTTTGTATACATGCTTATCTATTTATGCATATACACAATATATGCACATATACAGAAGATGTGCATATACAAAAGTTGCGCGTATATAGAGGTTGAAGTTCTGCACAACTTCTGTATATGCACAAGTTCTCTATATCTTCCATATATGTGAAACTTCCTTATTTGCACATAGTTTCCATATATGTGCAACTTCAGTATATGCACATATACAAAAGTTGTGTATAATAAAATCAGTCTGCAACCATATACAGAAGCTCTGCATACATAAAAATAGTCTGCAACTTTCGTACTACGCATATATGATAACCTCCATATATACACAACTTTTGTATGTGCATATATGATTCTCCTTCTTGTACTCATCATCAACATGATGTCATTCCTTCCTTGCATGAACTAGGGTTTCTTCTTTCAACAGAAACATTAGATCTAAAGTTTTATCTACAAGCCCTAGGTTTTCACATCCAAGACTTCAAGTCTTCTAGAATTTCCAAATCCTATTTTTATAATACTCATTTTACAACTTTTGCAAGTCCAAAAGATGGAAATTGCACATATAAACAATATGCGTATATACGGAAATTGGTCATATACGGAAGATATGCATATCTTCCGTATATGCGCAAATTCTGTATATGTGAATATATTATGTATATGTGCATGTCTTTTGTCTATGTGCGACTTCTATATATGCACATATCTTTCGTATATGTGCAACTTTTGTATATGTGCATACACATAAGTTGTGCATATTCAGAAGTGCACAACTTTTGTAACATGTATATATGTCAGTCTCCATATTTTCACAACTTCCGTATATGTGCATATCTTCTGTAGATGTGTAATTTCTATATATATGCATATTTTCTGTATATGCACATCTATTGATA